>PVKZ01003035.1:0-164997 GCA_004027375.1 Macroglossus sobrinus
TTTATAATTGTATTTCAGTGAATTCTGACATACTACAAATAACCTAGCTTTTAATTATGAAACACTTTCTTAAAAAAGTAATTTGTACATTTCTAAAAATGAAAACATATATCAACATGTTAACTAAATAAAAATTAAAAATAAAATTGACAGTGCCAGTTAAAATGAAGAGTAACTTATTTCATAAACTATATATTATGTACTTTTTATAATAAAAAATAAAAGTCGACGTCAAAATTATATTTAAGTTTAAAGAAAGATGAGAAAAAAGTAAGTAAATGGTTTTGTACATATAAAACTGCAGTAAAGGGCCTTTTCTGCCCCATCAATGTTGAACAAAAATTAACAAAAATAAATTTTATTATAATTAAGGAGTTTGGAAACAAAAATAATCTATAGAAGTATAATAAGTGGTCTCATGTGTATTTTCTCTTCTAGATCCTCCTTCCATTTTTCTATTGACAGCCCAAGGGAAACTGTATAAGACTCTATATGTCAGACATTATTTTTCTTTTCGCTTCTCAGAGACAAGCATTTTTTATTATTTATTTATTTATTATTTTTTGTGCTCATGCCATTCTTACTAGATAAGTCAATAAGTTAATTTTGAGAAGGCAGGATGGGATAGTCACCCAAAACATAAGTGATGAAAAACACACTTGTGTATTTTCACCTTCTTTTTAAAATGTTTATTGCTAGCCCCATATTAGGAAAAAAGAATACCATTAGAGCAAATGACAACATATAGGCCACCTGGAAATTGCATCACCATATGCTATGATGCACTGAAGTCCATGTAAATAGTAAAGAAATCATAACTTGTTAAATATACAAAGTGTATACCACTGAAAATAAAAACTAAAAGAAGTGAGATAAATGTATGCAAGCCATTTCTACACTAATAAAGTTAACCTGAAATAATTCTGTAAATTCAGGAATTCTTGAGGTCAACCCATCAAGAAACTCCTAAATGATGTGTGTTCTTCTAAGCTATTAGTTGCGTGGCAGAATAATATATTTTTAATTTTTTACTCCTCTTCCACAATCGAAAACACAATAACTAAAGAAAACAATAACAAACAGAAAGAGATAAAGTTTTCCTGAAGAAAATAAGGAATTTGGTCATCAGTAGAGAGACCACATCAACAAGTGATCATTTATGGTACTATATATTCTGGCATTCCATTAAAACAACCCAGAATATCTTAAAGACTCAAGCTATAAGGTTTGGTAGTTCTGAATCTTTCACTCAGCTTTGTTTTTTCTGCATATAATTAGAAAACAAATAATTCTAGGTTGAATGATGGAAGTTTGTATTAGACTAGAAGATGAAGAATTGGTTCAGGTAAATATATATTTCCGGAAAACAGTACAAAACAGACTGCAGTTTCCAGGTCATCTGCACAAAATTAAATTCATCTTTAGATTTTGTTTTCCTCCATAGTATATGCTCTTCTAAATAATTCATCTTCAAAAGCACTTCAAATTCTATCTTGCTAAAATTCCATACATATATATTCTAAATTTTCACAAAGCATTGTAAACATTGTAAACATCTAAATTTTCACAAAGTATTGTAAAAACAATATGCAAGGTGTGGAACTCAATAACTAAAGACTCTTACATTTGAAACTGCTTAATAACGATCACGTGTTTATCAAAGGAACTTTTTTCCTCACACTATCTGTTATCTCTTACACCAGAATCTCTAGTCCAGTTCAATAACTCTTAGTACATGTCTACAAATCAATTTTCAATTCAGCTGCAAAAACTCTAACACTTAAGATCATAAACCAAAGAAGAGATACACAAAAACAAGCACAAATTCCTAATCAGGACAAAAAATTTTCAGATGCAACAAAAGAATGAAAGGCTAAAAATTAGAGAAACCCTTACTCCATATATCCTAACTGCAAATCCTATTTCAAACTTTTTTTCTTGCTGAATTAAATATACATACGTGTGTGTGTATGTATATATATATATACATACATATATATACATACATATATATATACATACACACATGTATAATGTGTATATATACACATATAAAATGTATATGTACATTCTTTTGTATTAAAGTCAATGATCTATCACAGCAAATAAATCTAGATGGAAAAAAGAAAAATGTTCTCCAATTCACACTACAGAATGGACAAAAGGGCTTTGGTTTAAGATCCACTATGACATAAATAAGTCTTTTAAGAACTCTTGCATTCTTTAGTTTAAAAAACCTTTAACATCAACATGTGGAAGATGCACTCACATTAGGCTGTTATTTGGAATAGGTCTGCTCTCCTGCTCTCCTAAGATACTCCATAGAGTGATGAGCGAATGTATTCCCCTTACAGTTAAAAGAGTTTGAAAATTAAAAGTATCTACTCAATGGTAGATAAGTAAAATTCTCACTTTATGAAAGCTTTCCAGATGTCTTTACATCCGCTTCTTTCCCTTAAGACCAAGAAGAACCAATGTGGAAAACCTCCATATTTTAAATAACTCTCTATTTGGCAGTTTTTCTTCACAAGTCAGGGTCTGTGTATGATGCTGCTGATAGCTTTTTTTGGCAGACTTATGTTCACAGTCACATGCATACTATAAAGACACGAACATTTCCTTACTTCTAAGCTCAACAACTACCACTAAATGTAAACTTAGTTCCTTCAATACGGGAAATCATAACAAGCCGAGAAATTTCAAACTATGCTCTTTTCCAAACAGTCTCCAAAGGCAGACCCTTGGAGTCAAACATAAATGTCATTTCAATCATTCCAAATAGGTTAACACATGCAAAAATCTGAAAGAGTCAACTTGCTTTTAAAACTGAATGACCTATCAATAATAATACCCCATATTTACTTAAATTTAGTCTCAAAGGATATCGGCATGTTTTATCAACACTCTGCCACACACACATTGGTCAGATGTAGACCGGTAATATTCTATAAATTTAGGTGAAAGCACTTTCAAATCAAGTAGCAACCAAGAAAACAGTGTGGCAAGAATGAATCCAATACCGCGTAACAGAATGAGAAAGTTAATGTGATGCACTAAGTAGAGGAGAGAACTGGGGAAGAGCCAAGGGGTTGACATAAACTGTTGCACGCCTCTTTTTCCACTGGCAAATTGGGAAAGTTGTGTTCCCACTGTTCAGGTGTATTGCTCAGATGACCTCTGTAGTATTTGAAGCTCGGGTTATAAAAGCAATAAATTTAATTATATCCTTTATTCCCCTTTCACTAATACTTAACATGATTTTTTTAAATCATGAAATAAATCTATGTTTTAATTTCACGTGAGATTCTTTAGTTACTCTTGGGAGAAAAAAATAATGGTGATGAACACAATTTACCGAATTTTAAAGCAAGAAAGGATATCAGAGCTTACTGTTCTCATCCTTCCTTCTGCAAAAAAAAAAAAAGTGAGACTCAAAGGCATAACATGAATTGTTCAAGGTTACACAATCAATAAGAGACAGAACTGAAACTGGATCTATACTTACTCTTGGTTTTATGTTCTTTTTACTATTCCATAATGTCACTCATAAACAAAGCCTGTATTTTTTTTTTTTTTCATTTTTGTGCTATCTGCAGAATTATGGTATAACCTCCATACAGATTCTGTCTCCCTGGCCTACCTTGTTCTCCTGCACCCTGGTGAGCACCCTCCGTCCTGTCTCCCTGCACACGAGGGCTGGAATACCACAGTGGCAACCAGGCTGTCTCCACCTGTAGGTGGGACAGTGGCCTGTGGTAGGACTGGCGGTGCTGCGCCTGGCCTACGGGAACATTCTTCCATCCTTCATGCTTCCTGAACTCTCACTATTCTTGTCCTTCCACGGGGAAAGGCGTGAGAGAGCTGTGCATGCGCCCCCAGAGGACGTGCAGAGCCGCCATATGGTTCCGGTTTGCGGCACGTTCACTGCCCGGCGCCTGACTTTCACCCGAGCGTGAAACGTTTGCCGCATGGGTGCACTGTGCTCTTCAACAACGTCAAACTCTATAGTCTCCATTTCGGACACTGTGAAGGTGCTTCCTGGGGTTATTCTTCGTGGCTGTGAGATGTACAAATACATCTTCCTTGGTGTCATATTCCTGTTGATGAAACCGTTTATGTTTTTTACACTGAACCACCTTACTGTACCCAAAACCTTCCTTGCATCGATCTTGTTGTCTCCTGCTTGCCCCACACTGGGGACGTGAGATCATCGTGGAGGCTGCACCCTCTCCTCTGCGGCTGGTGCTGGGCATGGAGGAGGCAGCGCTGAGGCTGCTCCAGTGGGTGCTGCCGAGTCTCCCCTGGCTGCTCAGACTTGCAGCGGACGGTGGTGACTGGTCCTGGCTATGGTGATGGTGCTCTTTCTAGGGGTAACTAGGCCCGCGGAGGCAGTGGGGCTCAGGGCTCTCTGCGGTCCGTTCTCCATTTCCGCTATGTATCAAACTCTGCAACAAGTTTCTTAAATGGAACAATGTCCTAAAAAGAAAGCCGCCTTTCATTCTGAGCTTTTCATGACTTTTGAAAGGAACATTGGATGGGTTTTAACTAACGAAGACTGTTGGCTGTGGAAACCTATTTGTGTTCCAAGCAAGGGCCCTCTCATAGTAATTTCTTTATTGGGTAATAGAAATATTTTAGCACAATTAGTTTTTTTGTAACATTGATACTGAACCCAATTTTGATAAAACTTATTCCATAATTTCTGCCTTCAGGTCAACCTATTTTTCAACCTTCAAGTAAAATAGAATTTCTAACAAAAGCTGTGAGTGTTTGGACTTGCAGTAGACATTGGACTTAAAATCACATTCAATACTTGAGCCTTCTAAGTACAATACGTAAAATTTATTTTGCAAACAAACTTGCAATAGTTGTCCCAGCATAATAAATCAAATGCAAATTTTTCTGCTGAGAATACATATATGAATTTTTAAAATATTATGGTTTCCTGGGGCACATTTATTATAGTTTTTGAGACCGAGAAATTTACAGTGCCTTACATTACAGGAGAAGAGGAGACTTGACTGGTTTCATTTTTTACTACTGTGTAAAATAGTTTACTGAGCTCTGTGTAAACACACATTATCTTTCTAACAGCATATTCTGCTTTTACTGATATTGTATTTTGCAAACAAAGCCTTTAAGGATAATAGGTTCTCCAGACTGAGAATGGAAAGCAGACTTGATGTCTGACTTGAAAGTGGCTGTGATAAAAGGTCAGCAGACATTCATCAATATCTGATGATTTCTCATCAGTGCATCAAAAGGCAATTTCAATTCAACAAATACTTATTGAAAGCTTATTCCATAGTAAGACAAGCCGACTTCTGGATTGTTATTAGTTCATATGCTCTAATGAGCAAATCTAAAATAGCCCAGTTGTGGAGATGCCTGACCTTGGCAGAGGAAGAAACAATCATTGTAACTAAATCTGAGTTTTTCGCACCAAAATAGGAAAAACAGTGTAGGCTCTTCCATTTTTGAAGGGTCCTACAAAGCAAAGTTGGATGACTGCCAAATTCAAGATTATACTAGCTGGCAAAAAAGTAAAAGATTTTATTTCTGATTTTTTATTTTATATGTTCGTTTGGCTGTTTTGGACCTCATGTCTGAAATATGAAATCACTCATGGTGACAGTGCTTGTGAAAAGACTGAAAGTCCTCTGTTTTTCTTAAAAGTCTTGCTATATTTTAAAACAAACTCCATTAAAACTTGTGCTTCTAGCAAAAATCTTGCTGTTTTCATTGAAAAGGAATAGCTAATGAATAATTTCTCTTGTATGTTCAAAAACTTTAATACAAGAATGAGGAACAAAAATGAAACTCCAAGAAAGCCTATTCACCCGTCACATGTCAAGTTCTTATTAAGCAAACAATTCATGGGAGCAAGGGCTTGATGGGTGCCAAATTCTCACTGTATATCAGTTTTTAAGTGGATGATACATTGGGTTAATAAACAGCCTGCTTTACAGTAGTTTGGGCATGAGCAAATCTTTATGTTGAATTAAATTAATCAAATATTAACTAAGACCCTCCCTTATAAGCAACTCTGATACTAAAATTGGATATCCATTTAATAACGAAAATACCTTAAAAACAGGAGTTAGAACAGTTGAACACAGAACTCAAATTCTAACTATAAATTTATCCTTAATATTTCTTACTAGAGTAACAGATAAAGACAACAAGAAATAAAACATCAATTAACCTTCATCTAGAGATGAAGTATGTAAGGTTTTTCATTTTATATTTATTGGAGCTATTTTTATATTGTCTAATGGTAAGTCAGCTAATTAAAACATGGTGGTTTTTTAAATTAATTGGCATTTTACATATTATATTTTAAAGTATGTTGCAGAATATTCAGACAGAGAGATAGGACATCAAGGCAATAAGCAAGAAGTAGTATTTATTGGTGCCAGCACCAGTTCAGTAGATTCACATCCAGAGGCTGAGCCCTGATCTCAGTGGGGCTTTTCCTTTTATACACATTTTATCCTTCCTCATAGTAAAGTGTATTTTGATTAGTTGGCGGGCCGTAAGGGGAGTGACCGACCAGGGCCAGTGGTCTATGCCACATCAGCTATGACACTGAAAAGTCCGTTACCTATTATGGAAAGGGTAGGAAATGGTTAGGTAGGCCTCTGCTACCACATTTACAATGAGAATAAATGTCTCTGAATTATGAATTTAGCCTCTCAATGATAAGCCATAGCCTTCAAAACATGTGAATGGCCAAGAAAATTCTATGAAAGATGTTTTAATTTGTCAGAAGGCTGAAAATACTCGGGAATTATGGAAAACAGAATCCTAAAATAAATCATTAATATTTTTCCTTAAATTTGGCTTTCTCTAGCAAATTACTTTAACATTAGGTTTTTTAAATTCCAAATATAGGGCAAATAAATACATTTAGCAAAAATACATTTTTGTTTCCAAGAAATTTTCTGGAACTATATTGTCTCATTCTATACTACACTGGATCATATTAGATTATATGTAGTTATAATATTGTAAATAATCATTAAACCAAATCCTAACCACAAATCAAATCAACACAGGTAGAATTATCTTAGTGAAAGATATCAGAAAATTACTTTATCACATACTGAATTTTAGAAAGTAACCATCATTTTCAAGGATATGGTTTATGTTCTGGAGAGCAGGGGTGCCCAACCCTCGAGCTATGGACCAGTACCTACCTGTTCATGGTCTGTTAGGAACTGGGCCACACGGTAAGAAGTGAGCAGCCAGTAGGCAAGCGAGTGAAGCTTCATCTGTCCGCTTCCCAGCACTAGCATCACTGCCTCAGCTCCACCTTGGATCATCAGGCATTAGATTCTCATAAGAGCACCAGTCTCTGGTGTCAAAAAAGTTGGGGACCTGCCGGAGCCAGCCAGCTAAGTTCAAACAGTTCCCGAGAGAGGGAGTGAGAATTGAGAAAAAAGAAAGAGAGACAGAAGATAGAGAGACAGAGAGTCCAGACGGGTAACAGTGAATACTGTGCCCCAAGTTTATTTAGCACAGCATATATATACCCTTGGAGAAGCAACACCCGCACATATGCAAATGATTGCTGACCTTTATGTAAGTCACAAAACATCCTTGTTCCTGTTTTTGTCTCTTATTCCCTGGGGCAAGGAATGTCTCTTATTCCCTGGGGCAAGAAACATTCAACATTAAGCCAAATTTCCTCCTTCAGTAAACAAGCCCACCTGCTCTGCAAACTACTAGCTTGCAGGCAACTCCAAACCTGTCTGCAGGGCATTCATCAAGAATGGCTCCCAACAGGGACCCCTGCTATAGAGTATATAAAGAGAAGAAAAATTCTCACCTTGAGTTTACAGTTTAATATAAGGATTATGTACAACTGTTAAGAAGTTGTACAGAATGAGAAGAGGCTGGCCCTGTGTATGTTATAGAAATGGGAAATGGATAATGGATAGCTACAGGAATTAGGAAAAAGTTAGCCCAAATGTGGGGTAAACAGGGACAAAACCTGAATCCCCAGAATGCAGACAGCTTTCAGAAACCAGACATAAATACACAGAGAATATGCTGGATAGCAAGTGATGGAAAGGCAGATAAGTGATAGTGTTTATTATGAGCCACATCGTCAACAAAATCTGTTTAAAGATTACATGAAGCTAAAGAAGGATTAATCAAATTCCAGTATCCCTCACAGGCAACAACTTCCAGAAAGAAGTAGGTAGGATGTGTCCATGAAAACCTAAGGGCAGAAGTGAGAATGGGAAAGACAAAAAGTAGGAAGGAGTGATTTCTACATGGAGGATTTGTAAGGGCCTCAAGAAAAGATAATATTTTAACTGAGACTTCATTTAGAGAGTTTCAGTTAGGTAATAATTTTGAAAAGAACATAGAAGTGGTCATAAAAATCTGATGTGTAAGAAATATATTCCCAGCACAGTGAACAACTATTGCAGCCAGCAAAGGGGCAAAGGTTCCTTCCAGGTGCATCAGCTGGGTAGCTGGAAGCTAAGGAAACTGGATGAGTTGCAGGTACATAGAACTGACAGATGCAGAGTCAGCGGATGTGGTTGGGAGATTAGCTACAATAAACAAAATAGCAAATTGAGCAAATAAGTGTCCGTGTGTTTGTACCTGTAGAGAAGGAGTAAGAAGATAAAGGAAGTAGGCTTCTCATTGTCAGAGAAGGGATTTTACAAACAAAGAGTAGAGAAAGAATCTTTAGGGGAATTTAAATAAGAAATAGTATGAACTTTTTATTTATAATATTTAGATATGTGTAGAAATAGAACGATGTGTATATGTGTAGATTTGTAAATATAGGTATATGTATTTCCTAGTTTCATTTTCTGAAATCTCCTTGAAGCAATGCCATCCCAATAGCAAGGAACACATTGACTACCTAAATCTTGGTTCCTGAATATCATCCTCCAATGAGAAAACCAGAGCTGCTTGGGGAGATGGCTTATTCCAGGACTAGGTGAGGTAAAAACAAGATGAGCCTGGGACATCTTTTAATGCCAGATAATAAGAAAATGCAAAAAGTTATAGGATTTAGCTTAAAGCGGTCAAATCTACAACAGATTGAGCCAAAATAAATAATGAGAGAAATGGATTACTGGCTCATTGAATAAAATAGGAATTTATAGAGTCTGTATAATAAACTAAAAATAATAAGAATAAAGGGCCATATAACATAAATAATAAATGAGTAATTAAAGTAAGCAGCTCTTCCTTAAAATAGAATGACAACTAATAAATGAAGACAGAATGATCGAAATAGAAAATCACCCATTTGAAAACCATTATAGACTGGTGGCTTATTCAGGTGAAAGTCGTCAATGGATACTCAGTTTGGTTAGAAGTTTGATACATAACAGCAGAGTAGTGTAATACCAGAATTTCTCCTTACAGAGAACTAATTAATTTCAAAGGGAGCATTGAGAATTTAAAATGGAGATGCCTGGTATAACCTAACTTGACCAAGTAATCAAAATTAACATCACTAGTAGTATGTGTCTCTATTATCATGAATTGAGAGAGCAAAGCATCATTTCCATGCTATTTCTGCAAAAAATAAGTGGCCTGAGTATGGTGAAGAGAAAACATTATTTCAACTCATGTTGAGGATCATGTTACCAAAGTCATTAGAGAAGAAAATACTGAGGAATTGTTCCTCTGAAAACGAAGAAACATGACAAGTAAATGCAACATAGGTTTATAGATCATGAATGAAAATACAACATTTTGGGGAAATTGGTGAAATTTCAGTGGTCTCTGTGGATTGGATGGTAGTATTGCATCATTGTTGATTTCCTTATTTGAAGAGGAAAACATTGGAATATGTAGGGATGATAGGGCATCATAACTGCAGATTGCTCTCATATTGTTAGATAATTTTGTGTATCTACATATAGAAAGAAAGGCTGATAGAACACATACGGAATCTGGATAGATGGGATGAGTGACTTCTTTGTACTGTTCTTGCAGCTGTTCTGTCAGTTTGAAATAACTTGAAAATACAGTTTTAAAAAGGAAAATGATTTTATATTCCTATTACACTATTACACAATTTCATTTCTATGTAGAGTCATTTTCCACTGAAATGATAGAAAATTAATCACATGAATTCTAGGTTTTCCCTTCTCCAGGCATGTGTACTAGCTGCTCAGTATGGGTGAGAAAGCTGACATGGTATCAAAGCATGGAGAGTCTGGCACTCCTGAGTCATCTCACCAGGCTTATCTGGAAAGAGCCTATCACCTGGCTCTCTCTTCTGTTTCCACAGTTATTATCAACTTCATAAATAGTAATAGAAATAGGCCTCATTTAAAAAATAAAAAACCTCAGCACAGCACAATTCTAAAAGATCTTATGTAAAGAGAAATAAGAGATTCTCACATCATAAGGTATATAAATGTTGAATCATTATGCTGTAAACCTGAAACTAATATAATATTTTATGTCAACTATACTTTAAAAAAATAACACAAAAAGAAAAATAAGGATTTAACATATAACATATAAATACAGAGAACCTCCCCAAATGGGACAGTTAAATTTTTTGTGTTGAAAGCAAAAACATTTTACCACCTTGCAAACCTGTCTTGCCTCCCGTAAACTTTGTTTCTTCCTCCAACCCTGTTTATCTCCCTCATACATGACATTAAAGTTAATGAGGTGGGAAAGAAATCATGCAGTGAGCATTTGAGGAGGAAAAAGGCGGAAACGTTCAGATTAATTCACCATGAAGATCAGCCACATTCTGTCCACAGCTTTATTACCTTTCATTCTTGCTTATGGAAAAACATCTTTCATGTATTTTCCACAAACTAATTGGATTGGCTTAATCCCAGCACAGCACTAGTTCCCTTAAGTAGGTTAAAGTACTTGAAATGTTAAGCTTTTATAGAATAATTTAAGTATTTTATTTGTGGAAGTGGCTTCTCTACTGGATTCATATAATTACATTTTACTAGTGAAAAAAGTAAAATAATAATAATAATGTGCCTTGAGTTTAGTCTTTAGAATTTAACTTCAAAATCCAGGATCTAAAGTCAAGAAGATATTTCTTATCAATTAGTAATTATTCAAAGAAATGTTATAAACAGAGGGAAGAATTAAGGTATGGGGCATACATTGAAGCACAGTTGAATGCCTCTGTGGTTTGTTTTCCTAATCTGGTTCTTATAGGATTGAATGCACTCCTGATTTGGCACTGCCACGTTTAAAATAGTGCATCTATAACTGTTTAATAAATGGTTTTCTTCTAGCATCATTAGATTGTAGATTGTTAAGATAACACTTTCCTAGATAATAACATTGCTCAGAATATGCTTGTCATCTAATTTACATCATCTCATTTAGTTTGTCCCTGTAATATAGGCTAAACAGGAAGGTAATATTAATTTGATTTTATAAACAAGTAAACTAACATTTAGTAAAGTTAAGCACCTTGATTTAGAAACCTAGCAGATGTAAAGGTGAAACTAGGGCCCTGACTTCTGACTCAATAATTTTGCTCTTTGCACTATTCTGAGTACTTTATGTTTAAATTGAGCTAACATTTTTTTTTAATTTACTATGTGCCAGGTGCTCTAAATGTATTAATTCATGTAATTCTTATATAATTTCTATGAGAGAGATTATATTTTATATACTGAGTCCCAGAGTAGTTAAGACCTTTTGCCATAGCTACTCAACTTGCTAACATTGGAGCTGATGTTTGCACCCCCAAAAATTACAGTCTGTGCTCTTAGTGCTACTCTCTAACAACAAAAAAAAACTTTAATCTGAGATCACAGTTACCTAATTGTGTGTACACTTTCATTCTTAGAGAATCATTTCCTGAAAAAGCATGGAATCATTACAAATTATGGTGAGAGATATGAAGGGAAAAGAAACACATTTATTGACAGCATTCTTGGGCTAGACATGGGGCTTTATATTTACTTGTTTGACTCATTTAGTGTTTAGCCACTTGTTTGACTCATTCATTATTTAGCCACTAATAATATTCTATTCTAATCATCACAGCTACTCTATAGAATAGATACTACTCTATTTTGACAATGAAAAAACTGAAACAAAGAATTGTTAAATAATTTTCTTGATATCAGAGCCAGTATTGCAAACTAGTTAAATCTGACCTTGAAGTCACGGTACTTTTACTTCTGCCTAACAATCCATTTAACTCAGTTGAGTAAATGCTGATATGATAGTGTCTCCAGTCCTTGAGCTACAAATAAGTCTACAGACAGTTCTGACCATTACAGCAAAATTCAGGTAGGCCTCGAGGCACTTCATAGCACTTTTTGAACAGTCAACCTCCATCAAGAAGTTTTTTCCCTGGCCTGGTCTGCAGTATTAATGCACATTTTCACCCAGTGCTCCTTGGTTTTTCTCATTAAAAAGTTATTTCCTTTGTAGTATTATTAACAATTTCCTCATATGTCTTTTGTCCATGACCTCTTCTAGGGCCTGAAAGTCCAGCTCTGGCAGTAAATGGAGCAGTTTAATAAAGAAAGATGCCTGGTACGTGCTAGAACAAATAGGCTCTGCCAGAGTCCATTCAGCAGCTCACTGTTCATAGTCCTTCTCAGGATCTGAAATCACCTGATAGGAGAAATTCTAATAATATAGATGACCAGTTCCCACTTGGAGTTGCATCTCTCCCTGCATATTGAGATGTTCTCCTGTAGAAGTAATACAATTACAGAGCATTTAAATTTGATGCTGGTAGTACCTATCACTGAATAGGCATTTAATAAACATATATTGAGTGAATGTAAAGTAATCCTGAAATGTCAAATTAATATCACAGTGATTTCACGAGGCTATTGATTCTTCTTGTTAAACTAAATTGATTCTTCTTATAAATTTTATATTTATTATAAGGAGTCATGGTGCATGTGAGAAATAAGTTTTCAGTTATTGCATAAAGCAGTTAATTATCTAAACCTGTAATGAATCAGGTCTATGAGTGATTTTAACATGTGGAATATTAGTGTTTCCAGATTGTAAGAAGTACAGCATCTCTACTGGGAATTCTCTATCTCATTTGTTACATGCAGAATAAAATGTCTTACATAGCTTCTATGTATCACATATCAAGAAAGTCATTTTAGACCTGGAAGACATTCAGTTTACATGTTGGTACATATTCAGTGGTTCACCCAAAGTCCTCAAAAGAGAATTACAATGCCTACTGTTACCCAACTTCTTAATAGATCACTCTAATAACTAAATAAGATGTTATATTGGCAGCAAGAAAATAATAAGTAAAACCTACTGTAAGAAACAAGATCTGCAACACTACTTCTTAAGTGATCTCATCACATTTTTCTTTCTTTTACCTCAACCCTACATCACATTCCATGACTACCAATAATACACTAGACAATTACAGGAAAACAAAAGTCCCTAAAACATATTAATGTTAAATCATAGCATGCCTAACAACAAAAATATTCTTATAACTCTAATGAATAAGTAAGAATTAAGGAAAATTCTCATGGGCTAGTGATCAGAGTCTGAGGCTAGCCTAATGTAATCTAATGTGTATACTAATTCTACATGCAATATAGTAAGAAACATGGTTTGCCAAGTAGTCTTAGACTTTCAACTAAAGCAATTACTATATGATAATTTCATTTTTTTAACGTGATTTTCAGGAAATTGATCTACAATACAAAAAAAACACACAAAAAAGATAAATTGATCTATTAAATTAAAGTAGTTTGAATTTATAATTGCTTAAAAATTCTAAGTTCTTCAGAGCTAGTAATTTTTTAGCAGTCTAAAGGAATGAATAAACTTTAATTAACAAGAATTATTAGACTCAAATTCTCTTAAAAACAAATCGCTTATAGAGAAATAGCTCATTGTATAGACTGAAAATCCTGAGCCCAAAGAGGATGAGAGAGGTTCAGTGAGGCAAGAGAGGACAGCCAACTCTTGCTATCTCTATTTTTAATTAGAAGTAGCAGCAAAAACGAGAAGTGAGAGTCAGGAGAGAGAAGCTATTATTCGCAGAGGCAAAACTAAATATTATTAGTAGTAGAGGTAAAAGAAATAGTAAAAACGTAAATATTTAATGAATCCACACTATGATCAAGACCCTATTTCAGAACCCATAAAGCACTGCCACCTAAGGTTTAGAAGAACAGATGTTTTAAACACTGATCTAGTCCCATTTCTTAATTATATAAATAAAGATATTTAACCATAATGGAAAAAAATTCTCCAAAGAAGAAAAATTGTTTGGTGGTAGAATTGGCATTAAAACTTAGATCTCTTAGTCTCTGTCTTGTTTTGTTTTTTACCTACTACACCACAGTGCTTTAGAGGATACTTTTCTAAATGTGTTTAGACAATTTGATAAATTATAATCTAACTAGATATTTCAATGTCTCTGCTAAAAATCTTTTTAAATATTTGTGTATTTTGTTAGTCCAAGCAAAGGAAACAGCAAAACACAGAAAAGCACACATAAAAAAAAAAATAGCACTTCTAGAGAATGCTTATAACTGAAGATAACGTTCTTTAAAATTATATGCACATTTTTATAGTTACAGTTAGAAGAATAGCAAATATAAGTTGTTGCCCATATCTGAAATTTTTTTCTCTTGGAGTAAAATTTTCCTGTGATCTTTATATTGTATATAATTTTTCTCTAATATTTCAGAGATATCACCTTTGCAGTCTAATGTGGTGTAACCAGGTTTCTACTAATATATTTCAACTTGATCTTAATGAATAAATAAGAGTTTTCTGGGCAAGGAATAGTGATAGAAAAAAAAGAAAGGAATTCCCTGGAGAAGAAATAAGCACACTACCAAATTATGAAAGTGGTGGATTGGAATTAAAAGAACTCATAGAAGAGTCTTTGAATGTTCAGTCAATGGATCCAAGTGAAAGATGATTGGTAGAGAATAGTGATGGTTGAGTAAATTAGAGAAATTCAAGAAAATTCTGGTCAGAGCTTTTACATGACTTAGGGATGAACCATATGTGAATAGTGAGACAAAATGGAGAATTGTTGAGCATGATCAAGTTTCTAAGATGGGAAGTTCAGTGGCTGATGATGGATTAAATTAAATGAAAGAAGACAAGAGAAGTAGATTTGGACATATTTGGGCTATGGTTCTTGAGGGAATCCACATGTACTTTCTTGATTGAGCTGAAGATTTATATTTAAGAGTTTTTTGCATGTTGATAGCTATGGTAGGCAGACCTCTAAGTTGTCCCCCAGTTATTCCTGTCTGCTGAATTCACGTCTTGTGTAATTTCTTCCTCTTGAGAGTGAGCTGAACCTAGTTTTTTTCTCCTAACCAATAAGTTATAACAAAAGTATCAGGATATTATTTTCATAATTATATTTAAAAAATTGCAACTTCTACTTGGCTGGCAGATCCCCTCTCTTTCTGGGTTTGATGAAGCAAGCTGCCCTGTTGAAAAAGTCTATATGGCACAAACTGAGACAGCTTCCAGCCAATAGCCAATGAAGAATTGAGACCCTCTGTCCAATAGTACTTAAAGAACTGAATCATTCCAGTGAACGTGAGCTTCAAAGGGATCCTTCCCCAGGTAAGCCTTGGCCTGGTGAGACTCCAACCCTTTGATTGCATTCTCATTAAAAATCATGATGCGGAAGACCCAGCTAACTATCTAGATTTCTGACCCACAAAAAAAAAATTGTGAGATAATGCTGATATATCAGGCATTATGAGTCTGATATTTATGAGTAAGAATTTTAGCCTGCCCTCACAGCCCCTTAAGTCATTCCACATGGGTGACTACCTGTTATTCCTGACTTTACAAATGAACTTCTGTCCGTCCATGAAATATTTAATTATAATTTTTATTTGATTCCAGGTTTAAAATTATGGTTTAAGACTCTCAAGGGTGAGTTAAGTTTAAATTCATATAAAAACAGGGCCATGAATACAATACTTGTGTAAAATATCCTTTACTTTCTTGATTGATTTGGTAGTTCCATTGCCCAAGTGCTCCTAATAACAATATCAGATGACTTCTGTATGCTATCCCAAAGAACCGTGGCATAAAGTGAATTAACAGAGCAAATACTTTCTTTCTGTTAAATTTTATTTGGCCTGAAGTGTTTAATTATGATTCTTAGTTAAAATATTATCTGTGTATTTTTTTATATTATGCATTCAGGGGTAGACTTCCCTGGAAAATTTTATTTCTCTGGAAGTAAATCAAAATGTATTTCAATATTATTCCTTTGTTTAGGGAAAATTAAGCCCCAGAAGAGGGTCTGAATTGATAATGTGAGCAAAATCATGGTTTCTCCACCCATGCTAACCTCTTTTGCAATAACACACATGAAATTATATGAATGCATGTGATACATATTTCATTATCTACCAAATGACTCTGAAGTAAAAGAAAATTAAAAAGAAAATCGAAATCATCTAAATTCATAAAACTTCATGGGTTCATCATTTCCCCGCCAAGAAACTATTAAAAATTTGCCCAGTTTTTATATATAAAAGTAAAATTTTAGGGTACATATTGTTTAGAATAGTTTATGAGAACATCATTCCACCAAGAGAACCAGAAACTTAGGAGCATCACTTCATTTACCCATCTTTGATTATACCTATCAATGAAGCAAAAACCTTCACAGCCTTTCAAAATTAGCTCTCACGCTTCCAAAATTTTGATTCCTGGTTGCTGGACCACAGAAGCCATGATTCAAAGTCTGAAAAGGAGTCTAGACATATGTATTCTAGAACACTTTGTGTAAATCTGTGCACAGCCAGGTTGAAGGACTACAGGTTATTAGAAAATTTGAATGCAAGTCTTTCTATTTCAGCAATTAAAGTGTTAGTACTAGAGGGGGCAAACACTAGAGGGGGCAGGAGGTATGAAAGGAATGCACACATGCAGATATTCATACAACATCTCTGTGAAGCAATTCCATGATTCTTGATTCTTCTCAGCAGATCATTGACCAATAAATGGGTCAGAGTGTGGAAAGAGTAAAGATATCATGAGGAAAATATCCTTGGGGAAAGCCATTTTCACTCATCCTAATGGAAGGATGCTTTTCTCAGATCAAACCTTTCAAAGGGTGACATGTTTCAAAGGGGATCACTCTGAGAGTTTTAAAATGTGTTCTCCAGAGTTGAATGAAACAGAAGACAGGTGCCAAATCATGCCTGCAATGATTAAACAGAGGCCTGGGTTTAACCCCAAGATGATCTAGGGTTGGAGAAAGAGTCTAACAACTATCTTACAACAGAACCAAGAGATTGCTGCTATACGACCACTGCACTGCTATTCCAACAGTGATAAGGGAATAAGTGTTGGCTTGGAGTCATCCAGGATACTATCCCATTGGGCCCTTCTAAGGGCAAAAAGACTCCAGCCAAAAAAGGCTGGATATGTCAAGCTGGATGCCCAAGATCTGAGGAAGGAGCCTGAGTCTTCATAAACTCCCAAAAGAAAGATTAATTATTTATCCTCTGGTGTCAAGAAGACCAACGGAGGGTGTAGGGACCCTAAAAAGCCCATGAAATGGCACTGTGTAGGAAAGAATCACCTGCTGGACCAAGAGAGCATACAGTGAACTAATGATGAGCACTTTTAAGTCAGAACTTTCTGAATCCCTCACTTCTTTTTCTCTCTTCCTCCCTTTGAACTTGTAGGATAAGAAACAGCAGCTAGCAAATGAAGAGAGCTCATAAGTAGTGATAACACAGTGATATGGTGATTCAAGCTTGAGGAAGGGGAGGAAATGAAACCAGGCATTGCTCGTTCCCTACCATAGACTTACATGTCTGAGGCTGGCTCACCCTGGAGATGGAGAAAAAATTTTGAAAGTGAATTAAGTTAACAGGTTTTTTATTAATATAGGACCAAACATCTAATTGACCAATTTAAAATAGTATTTGAGACAAAGTTAATGGAAGTACTATCATATAAGAATGATAGAAAAGTTATGGCACCTGCATCTATTTTCATCCATGAAGAAATAGCTTCACTGAATGCATTTTCAATGGGCAGTGGAAGACAAAGTTGCTTTTTTTTTTTTTTTGGTCCTAAACTTTTTAAATAAATTTATTTATTTAAATTAGTTTTAACTAATTTAAATACATTGGTAAAACAGCTATATTGTTCATAAAAGAATCCTCCCAATTGTTCCCTCTCTTCCCTGGCCCTCCACTTAGTCATCATATTAATGCTAACTTCATTCCCTCTGCTGTGCTTCCCATCCCCTTGCCCAACTATTTATACTTCTTTAATCCTTCATCCCATTTTCCCAGCCCCTTAACCCCCTTCCCTCTGTCCACCACCAAATTGTCCACTATATTTGTGGGTCTGTTTTTGATTAATTTGTTCTTTTGTTCTTTAGATACCGCATATAAGTGAAATTTTATGGTATTTATCTTTCTCTATCTGACTTATTTCACTCACCATAACCTCTAGGTCCATCCATGTCATTGCAAATGTTAAGATTTCATTTTTTTAATGGCTGAGTAAAATTCCATTGTATATATGAACCATAATTTCTTTATACCATTGTCTGTTGATGGGCATTTAGGTTGCTTCCATGTCTTGGCTATTGTAAATTGTGCTGCCATGAATATTGGAGTGCATAGATCTTTACAAATTATTGTTTTGGCTTTCTTTGGATAAATACCTAGAAGTGCAATTACTGGGTCAAAAGTTATATCCATTTTAAATTTTTTGAGAAACCTCCAGATTGTTTCCTATAATGGCTGTACCAATTTACAGTCCCACCAACAAAATATGAAAGTTCCCTTTTCTCCACACCCTCGCCAACACTTGCTGTTTTTTCATTCATTGAAAATAGCCATTCTGACAGCTGTGAGGTAATATTTCATTGTGGTTTTAATTTTCATTTCTCTGATGATGAGCGACCCTGAGCATCTTTTCATGTCTGTTAGTCATCTGTATTTCTTCTTTGGAGAAATATTTGTTCAGGTCTTCTGCCCATTTTTTAATTGGATTGTTTGTTTTTTTGTTGTTGTTGAGTTGTATAAGTTCCTTATACATTTTGGAAATTAACCCCTTATTAGATATATTATTAGCGAATATCTTCTCCCAGTCAGTTGTCTTTTTGTTTTGTTGATGGTTTTCTTTGCCATACAAAAACCTTTTACTTTTATGTAGTCCCATTTGCTTATTTTTTCTTTTGTTTCCCTTGCCCAAGGAGATATATCTCAAAGGAAATTCCTGTTAGTAATATCAGAGAGTTTACTGCCTATGTTTTCTTCTAAAAGTTTTATGGTTTCAGGTCTTACATTTAAGTCATTTAATCCATTGTGAGTCTATTCTCATACATGTAAGAAGATGGTCCAGTTTTTTTTCTCTTTTTTTTTTTTGCATGTATCTGTCCAATTTTTCCACCACCATTTATTGAAGGTACTGTCTTTACCCCATTGTATATTCCTACCTCCTTTGTCATATATTAAGTGAGAGTATAGGCATGGATTTATTTCTGGGCTTTCTATTCTGTTCCATTGATCAATATATCTGTTTTTATGCCATTACCATGCTATTTTGATTACCGTAGTCTTATAGTATAGTTTGATATCAGGTAGTGTGATACTTACAATTTTATTCTTCTTTCTCAAGATTACCATGGCTATCCGGGGTTTTATATGGCTCCATATAAATTTTAGGATTATTTGTTCTAGCTCTCTAAAAAATGCCATTGGTATTTAGAAAGGAATTGCATTAAATCTATAGATTGCTTTGGTTAATATGGTCATTTTAACAATGTTGATTCTTTCTACCCATGAACAGAATATATGCTTCCATTTATTTGTATCTTCTTCAATTTCTTTTTTTCAATGACATAATTTTCTGAAAACAGGTCTTTTATCTTCTTGGTTAATTTGATTCCCAGGTATTTTATAGTTATTTGACACAATTGAAATAGAATTGTTTTTTTTTTTATTTCTCTTTCCAAAAGTTCACCATTGGTGTATAACAATGCCATTGACTTCTGAATATTTATTTTGTAACCTGCTACTTTACTGAATTCATTGATCAGTTCTAACAGTTTTTTGGTGGAATCTTTAGGGTTCTCTTTATATAGTGTCATGTCATCGGTAAATAATGAGAGTTTTACTTCTTCCTTTCCGACTGGATGCCTTTTATTTCTTTTCTTGTCTTATTGCTGTGGCTAAGACTTCCAATACCTTTAAGATTCTCTCTTTGTCTTTGACCTTTTAATTATGATGTGTCTTGCTGTAGGTCTGTTTGAATTCCTCTTGTTTGAGACTCTTTGTGCTTCCTGAGTCAAGTTTCTTTGCCATTAGGAAAGTTTTCTGTCATTTCTTCAGATATAGTCTCAATCCCTTGCTCTTGCTCTTCCACTTCAGGTATTTCTATTATTCAGATATTTTTACACTTTATGTTGTCCCAGAGGTCTCTTAAACTATCCTCATTTTTTTTAAGTCTTTTTTCTTTTTGTTCTGATTGGATGTATTCAGCTACCTTGTTTTCCAATTTGCTGATTTGATTTTCTGCTTCATCTAATCTACTGAATCCTTCTAGTGTATTCTTCATTTCAGTTATTGAATTCCTCATTTCTGTCTGGTTCATTTTTATGGTTTCTATGTCCTTTTTTATGCTGTTGAGTTTCTCATTGTATGCACCCATTCTCTCCATAAAGTCATTGAGCATCCTATAACCTTTATTTTGAACTCTGTCTCTGGTAGGTTGCTTGTCTCCATTTCATTTATTTTCTGGAGTTTTCTCCTGTTACTTCATTTGTGGCATGTTTATTTGTTTTCTCATTTCATTTAGCCTCTCTGTATTCTTTTCTAGGTGTCTTGAATATTTGTATCATCTCTGAGCCTTGGTCAGATGGCCTAATGTGGATGGTGTCCTGTGTGGCCCAGTGGCACATTCTCCCTGATCCCTTATGCCGGGAGCTCTGAACATGACCTGTGTGTGGGTTGTGTGATCTGTTGTCACCAAGCCTTCATTGTTGTTAGTACGTCAGTGGGTGGAATTAATGTTCAGGTTGACTAATTTCAGGAATTGGCTGCACCCTCAGGATGATTTGTTGTATGGGGTCAGACCCCAATGAGTGAGATTTGCCCTAGCAGGTTTGTGTACTTGTTGAAACCACCCTTTGTGTGTATCACTACTGGAACTAATCAGGAGCTGATCTGTTGTGGCCTGGTGCCAGCCTCCAGATGCGTTGGTTTTGTGACCCCTTGAGAGGGGCTCTCCCATAGGCCAAGGTCAGCCTCTGCTTTTGACTGCTCAGGGCTACTCGGTGAAAACTACAAAGCGATCTACTGATGGTTGTTGCCTATGCTGGCTCTCTGAAATGCAGTTCACAGCTCTGGTCGCGCCCTGGGAATGAAAAAATCTAAAGTTGCTTCTTAACTATATCATATGATATGCTTGTTTGTTGAGTTGTATTTATTAACTTAATTAAGTAATTTGATTGTAGAAGAATAAAAATACCATGAAATTTCATTTGTGGTATGGATAACTATTCTGGATGATTTGTGAAGGAAAATGATGTATGAACTGAAAACCATTTATGTAACGTTCTATTTTCAGTCCATTCAGACAAAAGACTTTTTAATTAGTACCTGTAAGCATCTTAATACCTACTGTTAGTAAATCTGTAATATATTACTTATTTAGTGGGTATATACTTCCATGTTCTGGAAAGGATTTTAAAATGACTTTCATTAGAGACTTTCATGATAAAATGGTGAATTCAAAATAGGAATTTTGTTTAGTCCAGGGAAATATAAAGTTAATTTCAACCTGATACGAAAAGGAAATATGTGTGTGTGCGTGTCTGTGTGTGCACGCACGCGCATGCACGCGTGTGTGTGTGTGTGTGTGTGTGTGTGTGTGTGTGTGTGTAGCAGGGAGGGGCAAACTTTACATTTCACATTCAGCTTCCTGGGGAGCAAATCACCCAAGAAAAACTCAGTTATATAATCTTCATTATCAAAAATATATATCATACACCATACTCTCATGAACACAAAGTTTCCTAGGACTACTTCTAAAAACAAAACGAAACAAAGATAAAGCATTAAGTGTGGGATCTACAGTAAGAGATGCCAAATAGAAGCAAAGCTGACTGTAGTCCAACTATTTACCAAATGTCTGGCATCAAGACTTGGATTGTACATGTTCTTTGGTATTAAAAGTGAAAAGAAATATTAGCATAGATATTAGCTTCTTGTGGCTGCTAAAAACAATAGAAATTTACTCTTTCAGAAGTCTCGAGGCCAAAAGTCCAAAATCGATTTTATTGAGCTAAAATCAGGTATTTGCAGGGTCCTGCTCCCTCCAGAGACTTGAGGGGAGAATTCATTCTTTATCTCTTCCAGCTTGGTGGCAGCCCATGTTCTTTGGCTTGTGGCCATGTCACTGTATTTGGTCATTTACTAAAATACAAGCTGGTTTTAATCACTCACTTCTTCAGATATCTTTAATCCTTAGAATTAAATTAATTCTAGTTAATTAGGATTTAAGTCTTTATTTCTAGATTTAATAACATAAATATTCTTACTGACCCCTGGCCATCAAAGGTCTGCTGTGTAAAAGAGGGAATTCAGGGAGATGGTGCTCAATAGTCAATCTTGATTAGATTAATTTAAAGAAATTGGCTCAAATAAGATTTAATGAGAACAAAGGAAATAAAACCTGAAGATGTACTCAGTATAGATATACCTACCAGAAGTAGTGAGCAGGGCTTAATTTACACATACAAATTAATTTAAAGTTGCTGAAGTTTTCTCTCTCACACCACACAAGTTGATTTGTGATTTTATAAAATTCACTGGTTCTATAACTATTATTTCTCATAGAGAAACTTGATAAACAGACATAATGTCACTGATATCCTTTGTGAATCATTTACTTTCAAGTTTATTCAGCAAGTTTAGTAAGGAGACAGTTGATTACAAAGTAAGCTGCTCTTCTGTCTTGCTAAGTGATTCCAGGACACTTTTTGACAAATCTAACTTTTAAAAACTAAGTAGATAGGTGATTTATTTTGAAATGTTTTCGTCCTTATTGTTGCTCTTAACATAAAATACAGTATATATTACAACCGAGTCCAATTTTTTTCTCAGAGTATTATATATCTCGTTCAGATATAACTCCCGGCTATTATTTATTCATGCCAATATAAACTTTTTTCTTCCAATGAACTTAAGTCACATAAACTCTGGCTACCAGGAACCAGATCATACATTCTTTTGGGGAGATGTGAATTTCACTTCATTCTTTAAAAATTGAAAAATCAAATAACAAATAACCCTAGTGCCTGCAATCAATACCTAGTTCAGTAACTCCTTGTGATTGTCTGACTCTGGTGTGAGTTGCAGTATTGAGAGTATCAAGAACTTGAAATCTTTTTTTGCTATAAACAGCAAAATCAAGATGAGCTGCAGTAGGGAGTTACCTTTATTACATGGTCTGAAGAGAATTTCTGGTTTGTTTTATTTATTTTAAAGCCAAAAGCCAGTTCAAGGATGATGAATGATGTCTGCACCAAAGATTGAAATTCTTCATTTCTTCCAAGGTTTAGCAGGCAATGACTGCACTTTCTTTTACAGTTTACCCAGTGAAGTATATTAACTCTTACCTGGATAAGCTGATTCTAAAAATGTCGTATCAGGATTATGATCTAGTCTAATAATTCCTTTTCTTCTTTATAAGTGCAAAGGTAGATGTATTAAAAGAGAATCTTTTTACTTTTTAAGAGACTTGTTTTTGGATGGAACTGCATAAAGCCTTCTAATTGAATGTATTAAGGTCAGCACACTTATTGAAGGATAGAACTGGTTTGGACCTGGCCCCAACAATGACTGTTCTGTGGACCCAATGTCAGATAGGGTTTAGATTTATTGACTTACATTTTGCCAGATTGAAAGAAGATCTCAAAAAAGTTTACACTCACCCAGTCTGCCTTTGTACTTTAACAGAAATGTTACCCTGCTCTTTGCTCAGCACCAGTAATAGTTGTGTGGTGGAGAATAGATGTTTCTTTGTTGCTTAGAGACATCTGAGGAACAAGAAGAGAAAAAGTCATGTTTAGTTAGTCATTACCACCCAGGTAATAATGGTTTCTGTTAATATACAATCTGGTTTTAAATGAGAATTATTTTCTCTGAAGCGATTTGTTTTTCATTTATTCCTTCACATAAGTAGCTAATTTACAGTATTTAAATATTTTCATTGAAATGATTATAGAAACTCAACAAAAGAATGGAAGACATTATTTCGCTTTTATGTGTTCTTTTCTTCAACTTTTTAAATATTATATGTAATTTTTTAAAAGAAGGTAATTAGTAGAGATCGAAGCTCAGTCTATGTCAGTAGCAGGACAGTTTGAAGAACCATAATAATGATACAGTTTTGTTGAAGTAATGATGCTAATTAAATTTCTGAACAAACAATATAATAGTTGCTAAAAGCTGTTGGCATAACAATGAAAATATAACTTGTTTTAAGAAGTTTATAATTACTTTAGAAAAACAGTAATAATTCACTGTGAAAACAATTAGCAATATGGAACAAAAATTGTTAACATCAAATATTTCATGTTCTTATGAAAATTAGTCTCTTTTTAGAGCTAATCACTTTTTAATGGATAATTAAGGGTTAAATAATGTGGCATGTATTTCTAAATACTGATGGAATTCAGATGAAGAAGAAATTAAATAATGTATAACAAAATTACAATTAAACATAATTGAGAGTCTTCTGAAGTCTAGCTAAACAGAAGCAGTAAACTGGGGATCTACAGAAGAGGCCACCTCAAAACTGGTAGGAAGGGTAGAGACCTGAAACGGCCTTGTTCCACACCCTCATGTGGTGTTTGAGACTCAGGAGTGATATCTTGTCTGGAGATTTCCCCTGAGAAGCAAGGGGTTCTGGCCCCACATGGGGATCCCCAGGCCAGGGTTCCAGTGCTGGGAAAAGAAGTCTCCACTACTTCTAGCTGTAAAAAGAAGAAGTCTCCACTACTTCTAGCTGTAAAAAGCAGTGGAGATTGTGGCTGAGTCAGAGGGCCACTGGAATTGCAGACATTACTATTAACTGGCCCATGAATGGACTTATTAGCTGATAGACTCACTCATTCTGAGCTCCAGTGCTAAGGCACCAACTTGAAAGGCTTCAGGGACGTATGGGGAGGAACTGAATTGTCTGGCTTTAGAGCAAGTGCTGGAGAGCCAGTTTTCTTCCACACAGTAGTGCTGGCAGGATCCATTGTTCTTTTGTTGAGTGCTCCTCCACCCCACCCCCATCCTGTCTTGGCTCATTCTGTGGACTTTCCTAAAATGCCTCAAAAGTTCACAAAACTTGAATAAGCAACATCTGGCCTTGACATGCCCTGTACCTCTTGCTGAGCAGCACTGGCAGCAAGCAGCCTCAACTTAGCCTCTTGAGGCACATTCAAGTCCAACATAGGGGTGGACCATTTTTGGATTTCTTGGTGGCTCAGGCCAAGGGGCCCTGGGCAAAGCACAGGCTATGGCTAAACTTGGCATGTGGTGGAGCCTCTCTCAGCAAGCATGGCCTGCATGCCCGGTGGCCAGCTTCTGCCTAAGCTGGAGCACAACCCAGGGCCACATCTAAGGATAATATACACAAAGGACAGAGTAGGCAGGCACCAGAGCCCTGCTGAAGCAAATCCTAATTGAGACAACAATGACGAAAAGAAAAGGATTTAAAGATCCAAGTTCACAAAGGAGAATAGAGATAAGGCATGTGCAGAAGAAATGGACCACTGCATACATATAACTATCCTTTTCATGTTCACAAAGATTCACACTGAAGTATATAACATAAAACAAGAAGAACCAGAGGCAAAACCTACAAAAGTCAACCAAAATAAAGAAAACAGAAACAGAAGGACAAGGAAACAATGGAAACACCAAAATACCAGAAAGCTAAAGATAAAATGGCTATAAGAAGACCTCATATTTCAATAATCATCTTAAATGAAAATGGACTGAACTCACCAATAAAAAGGCACAGAGTTGCAGAATGAATCAAAAAACAAAACTCAACTATATGCTGCCTCCAGCAGACACATCTCAGCTCCAAAGACAAATATAGACTCCAAGTGAAAGGGTGGAAAATGATATTTCAAGCAAATGTCATTTAGAGAAAAGTGGGAGTAGCAGTACTAATATCAAATGAAATGGACTTCAAAATTTTAAAAAAGGTAAAAAAGATACTGAGGGACACTTCATAATGATAAAGGGAATCATGCACCAAGAAGACATAACATGTATTAATATCTATGCTCCCAATCAGAGACCCTTAAAATATGTAAAGCAATTACTAACAGAACTAAAGGGAGAAACAGACCAAAACACTATCATATTAGGAGACCTAAATACCCCACAGTTGGATATGGACAGATCATCCAAACAAAAATCAATAAGGAAATAACATCTTTCAATGGTACATTAGACCAACTGGACATAATTGACATATACAGAGCCTTCCATCCCAAAATAGCTGCTTATACATTCTTCTCTAGCACACATGAAACATTCTCAAGAATCAACCACATACTGGGACACAGAGATAGCCTGAACAAATATAAGAGGATTGAAATCATACCACCATATTCTCTGAGTATAATGTTTTGAAGTAGAAAGCAATTGCAAAAAGAAAGCAGGAAGAACCACAAATACATGGAGATTAAACAACATGCTACTGAAAAATAATTGGGTCAGAGAAACGAATGATAATGATAGTACAACATATCAAAATTTTGGGGACATGGCAAAATCGGTCATAAAAAAAGAAAGTTCTTATCATTACAGGCCTATCTCCAAAAATAAGAATGAACCCAAATAAACAACCTAACACTTCATCTTAAAAAACAAGAAAAGGAAGAACAAATGAGTCCTAAAGTCAACAGAAGAAAAGAAATAATCAAAATTAGAGCAGAAATAAATAAAATTAAAAACAAAACAAAAAAAACAATTATAAAAATAGATACAACAAAGAGTTGGTTTTTTGAGAAGGTTAATAAAATTGACAAACCCCTGACTAGATTTATCACTTTATATGGAAAGAGGAAAGATAAACAGATACTCATGGACATGGATTATAGACTAGTGGTTACCAGAGACTAGGAGGTGTGGGGCAGTGGGGCAGTGGATGGAGTAAAGGGGGTCAAATATATGGTGAAAAAAAGAAATCTAACTATGGGAGGTGAACAAACAGTATAAATATGTATAAGTCTTACTGTTAAAGTGTACAGCTGAAACTTATTGGATTTTGTTAACCAATGTCACCTTTAAAATTTTTAATTAATTAATTAAAATTAAAACAAAGTGAACCCTGCCCCATGGCATCAACCCCTATACAACAATTTCTCCACTGTAGTCACTGGCCAGTCCTTAAAACCAATCAACCTGAGTGTCAGTCTTTCCCACAGAAATGCAAACAGTAACCAAAGCTCAGCAACACCAGGAGGGCACACAGAACCCATACAAGGGACACACTTGGAGCACCTGGCTCAGGTTACCAAGGAGATAGAACCACAGGGCCCCACAGGACACCAACTACCAATTACAAAAGACCACTCTACTAAGTCTAGGAGACATAGCAGCCTTACCTAATACATAGAAACAAACAAGGGGAGCCAGCCAAAATAAACATGTCTCAAATGAAAAAACAAAGCTCCAGAAAAAGAACTAAACAAAATAAAGATAAGCAATCTACGAGATGCAGAGTTCAAAACACTGATTATAAAGATGGTCAATGAACTTAGGGGAAGAATAAATGAACTCACTGAGAACTTTAACAAAGAGATAGAAGACATAAAAATAGAAAACATAAAAAAGAACCAGTCAGAAATGAAGAATTGCAATAACTGAAATGAAGAATATTTTAGGAAAAATTGACAGTAGATTAAAGAAGAAGAAGAGCATTGAATCAGTGATTTAGAAGATAAGGTAAAGCATCCCAAAACAGCAACAATAAAAAATAATCCAAAAAAATGAGGATAGATAGTTTAAGGGGCCACTGGGACAATATCAAGCATACCAACATTCACATCATAGGAATGCCAGAAGGAGAAGAGAGAGCAAGGAATTGAAAATCTATTTAAAGAAATAATGACAAAAAATTTCCTTAGACTGCTGAAGGAAATAGACATACAAGCCCAGGAAGTGCAGAGAGTCCTAAAAACAAGTTGAACCCAAGGAGACTCACACTAAGAGAGATCATCATTAAAATACCAAAAGTTAAAGAAAAAGAATCCTAAAAGCAGCAAGAGAAAAACAGTTACCTATAAGAGAGTTCCCATAAGACTGTCAGATGATTTCTCAGGAGAAACTTGTCAGGAAGAAGGGATTGGCACGAAATATTCAAAGTGGTGAAAAGCAAGGACCTAAAACTAAAATTACTCTACCCAGCAAAGCTATCATGTAGAATTGAAAGACAGAGCTTCTCAGACAAGAAAAAGCTAAAGGAGTTCATCACCACCCAGTCAATATTACAGGAAATGTCAAAGGGACTTTTTTTAGAAGAGAAAAAAAAAAAGATAAAAAATATGTATAATAAAATGGCAATAATTATATATCTATTGACAATTACTTTAAATGTAAATGAGTTAATTGATCCAATCAAAAGATGGGGTAGCTGAATGGATTTAAAAAAAAAAAAGACCTTCACCAATGCTGCCTAGAAGAGACTCACTTCAGATCAAAGGTACACATAGACTGAAAGAAAAGGAGAAACAAACAAAAAGATGGGATAGTAATACTTATACCAGACAAAATAGACTTTAAAACAAATACTATAACAAGAAATGAGGAAGGACCCAGTAATCCCACTTCTGGGTATTTACCAAAGAACACAAACACTACTTCAAAGGGACATGTGAATCCATATGTTCATAGCAGCATTATTTACAATAGTCAAAATATGGAGGCTACTTGGCTGTCCATCAATGAATGAATGGATAAAGAAGAGGTAGCATATATGTACAATAGAATATTAGTTACCAGTAAAAAAAGAATAAAATCTTGCCATATGCAACAGCATTGATAGACCTAGACTGTATTGTTCTGAATGGAATAAGTCAAAGAAAGACAAATGTCATACGATTTCACTTACATGTGGAATCGAACAGAATAAACAAAACAAACAGAAACTCATAGATACTGAGAACATTTTAATGGTTGCCAGATGAGAGGAGGGGGTTTGCAAGTGGGTGAAAAAAAAAGGGATTAAGAAGTACAAATTGGTAGTTACAAAATAGATATTGAGATATAAAGCACACAAATTATAGTTAATAATATTGTAATAGCTACCTATGGTGTCAGATGATTACTAGATTTATCAGGGTGATCACTTTGTAAGTTATATAATTGTCTAATCACTCTGGTGTATACCTGAAACATAATATTGTACATCAACTATAATTTAAATTTTTAAAAAATATTTTTTAAAGTATTATCACTATCTAGCTTGTGACTTTGATCTTTCCTTTTTCTGTTTCTTTCAAAGTTTAATTTTCTTTTCTGTTATATGAAAATAATAATACTCATTACATAAAGTTGTGTAAATATTTTTAAAACATAGTGCTTGGCACAGAGTTGTAACTCAAGCATTAGTTTCCTACACATACTGAGTATTGCCATTGTTTAAAAGATGACACAATCCAGAAGAATTCAAATAACTTGCCAAAGCCTTCATAGATTGAAGGAATAAACATAATACTAGTCTTCAGATTTATCATCCTGTGATTTTTCAGCTATATAGCCTCAAATGCAAATAATTTCACTTATGATCATATTGATAGATGTTAGTCTGTACATACATTTTTATTTATATTTAGCAATGCCAACATCACTTATATATTTAAGTGATATATGTCTCAGTGTTATGTTTCTTAAACTATGTGTCCACAGAGTACATGGCTGTGTGCTGTTATTCAAAATCACAAATTAAACTTGAAGTACCTTAAAAATTTAGGGGAGTGAAGGAGGGCAATAATTTATATTAAAATAAACAACCATGTATAAACCACATATAATGAGATAGACTTTTTATTTCTTCATATAAAACAAAAAATGTAATTGTAGAAGATTGTTTTGGATCATATCCTACTCTCTAATTAATATAATGATATTTTCTGCTATGCTTGATACTTTGAAAGGAAGATTTAATGAGCAACGAAATCCCATCTTAAACATTACGAAGGCATTTGTATTTACTAGAAATTTACATTTCTCAGGATAAAGGCTAGAGATTGGCTTGGTCTCTAATCCTTTCTTCATAGAATAATTTCTATATATTCTTATGTCTACTCTTTGCCATTTCTTCTCCATTTTGAAACAAGGAATACTAAGTATAAAATGGCCAAAAGCAACCCGAGGAGAGAAAGTAGAGGGAAACAAGGTCAACATTCTACGATATATATAGTTGTTTTGGTATTCTAAAGGACATAATTTTAGTTGAGATAAAATTAAAAATTTTATTATGTCAAATGCTGTCATATCAGTGACATGTGTGCTGAATAATAACCTTTGAACCCAATCTTCTATACTGCTCTTTGTGACGTGAGGCTGAAATTTCAACTTTACCTAACTAGATCCCTATTGAACTGTGCCAATAGGAGGTGCTGGAGGTAGCCTGGAAACGAAGACTTGATGCTTGCTATTTGCATTGGCCCCAGCAACACACCTTACCCCTATCAGTGACACTCATCATTAAGCACAGTTTATTCCCATTTAAATCATTGACTCAAGCACTCTTTTAAAAAAAAAAATCATTTCTTTAGTGCCTTCATTATTATCACAAAAAACACTGACAGAGTTTTGTTTGTTTTTCTTTTTTTATCCAATTTGATCTCTGTCAGAAATATCAAGAATGATCATATTATCTCTCATCTCTCCTCCAAGAATTCCAGATGGGTTGAGTAATCTTTTGTGATTACCAGAAAGAGAATATTCAAATAATCAAAATAAAATTTGCCTCAGCATTGAAAGCCATGAAACCATGAGATTTTATCTCAAACTCTGTTTAAATATGTCCATATAAAATATTATTTAATGAAGTAATTAATATGGATTTGATATTTTTAAAATTCTGTTGAGAACTTCTGTGGGATTAGAATATTTTTTCTTTTCCCTCACAGATGCACCATAAAGTACACCAGAAAACTAAACCACTATACTTCTTACATCTGTTTTTCCTACTTTATACATCAGTCTTCAATTTTTTTTTTATTTTTGCTATTTTCTGTGTAATGTGAAGAGCCTTGTGAAGCAATACTTTTTCAGTTGGTTGCCATTGTATGGAAATATATACGTACAGATACATTTTCAAATATTTTTAAAGCTTTTATTTTGAAGAGTTTTAATTTTCCCAAAAAGTAGAAAGAGGAATATAATAAATAATCATATACTTTTTATGATTGTTAGTTTTATGTGTCATTTTGGCTAGGCCATGGTACCCAGATATTTAATCAACCTTATTCTGGATGTTTCTGTAAAGAGTTTTGGATGAGATTAACATCTAAATTGGTAGACTTTATGTAAAGCGCACTGCCCTTCATAAGATGGGTGGACTTCATCTAATCAGTTGAAGGCCTATCTAGAACCAAAGATGATCTCCAAGCAGGAAAGAATTATTCCATGAGACAGCATTCAGACTTTAATTGCAACATTTTCTCTTTCCTGCTCTTAAGACAGCTGATCCATCTCGCAGATTTTAGACTTTCTAGCCTCCATAATTGCGTAAGCCTATTCCTTAAAATAATTATATTTATAAATTTTTAAATAAATTCACACATACACACATGTGCACGTGCACATACACACACACATATGCACACATGTCCTATTGGTTCTATTTACCTAGGGAACCCTGAATAACACACTGATATCACCATCAAAATTGGCAATTGCTATATTTATTTAATCTATTTTTTGTGTGTAATAATTTAGAGTAAACGTACACATATGGCATTTCATCCCTAAACAGGTCACTATGTTACTATCTGTAATTGCTGAAAGTAATATTTTTCTACATAAGAAAATTCCCTATTCATACTTACCAAGCTTAGTAATTCTTTATATAATATTCACTCCATCTTGAAATTTTCTCAAGAATCAAAAAAATGTTTTTATGCAAACAAGAAGCTAGTTAAGAACCAAACATGGTGTTGGATGTGATGACACAAAATATTTTATGGGTAATGTTGTGTACCTTATGTAACAATAGAAAGCCCATAATGTCTGCACTATTAGTGATGCTAACACTGAACTCCTTGTTAAGGAGATGACAGCATGATCCTTTTATTGTAAAATCACATCCTTTTCTCTTTGTGACCTGCAAATAATCTTTGTGATGATATTTTGGCATCTTATGAATATCTGTAGCTGTCTTCCATCTAGCAATTTTATCATCCTTTAATGATCCTTCCCTGAATTAAATATTTTATTAGAAGTTACAAAAAATGTTAGCAGAATATCCAATGATAATTTATTGTAGGATACAAGAGAGCCCGTTCTATCCCTCATCTCTTTCTAATTTGTTCAACTCTGAAGATACTAGCATGGAATTTTGGGTTATCACAGCTGCAATTAATAAAGTAGAATAGAATTACTCTGTATGTAAAAGAGCCTACTTTAAGGTCTGAAGTGTGTAAGATAAGGGGAGTCCAGAAAACTAGTAATAGAAATATCAGTCCATGGCCATGCTACCTTGAAGAAGCCCGATCCCATCTGATCTTGGAAGCTAAGCAGAGTTGGGCCTGGTTAGTACTTGGATAAGAGACCACCAAGGAAGACCACCGAGGTGCTATAGGTGTAAAAATAAAAAATAAAAATAAAATAAGGGATTGTAAACTGACAAGGTTCTTGCAATCTGTGAGGTCAACCAAGGGTTGCCTTGTGGAAGAAAGGAAGGAAGGAAGGAAGGAAGGAAGGAAGGAAGGAAGGAAGGAAGGAAGGAAGGAAGGAAGGAAAGAAGAAAATAAAAATCAATGTTTAGAAGTCTTAACCCCATATCAATTTTCAAACATTACTTGGAATATATTATATCGAACTTTTTGATAGAATGAGTAACAGATAATGAACAAATTATGTTTTGTAGTGCAAACCAAAGAGCTAATAGTTTGAATATTTCCCCGAGCTTTATTGAGGTATAAATTGACAAATAGTTGAATTATTTTTATAAAGATCTGAACTTTTAATGTATTTAATGTATGTAACGTGCTAACTTAACATTGTTTTTACATATTGCCATTTATTTTTGTGTAGTTTTAGTTTTAACCTTTTTTTCTCCTTTGTTTTTTATATTCACTTTGAAATAAAGGTTCTAAAACACTGGGTTTTACCTCTTTGGCATTAGGTTTTTACCTTTATATTACCACTGCATATCTTTGTATATAAAAATTTACTTTCAACTTTACTAAGTCTGTGGTGAAGGAACACCCACTGAGAGTGAATGAAAAAGATGTTAAACTTAAGGGATATAGGAATTTGGAAATTAACATTCTGATAGAAACAAGAAAATGCTGAGACAATACTGGATAAAAGCCAGTTCACTCTAAATTTTTGCTCTGTTGTAGCAGATTGTGGAGGTTTAATTAAGATCCCATTAGACTTTTGAACTCAGAATACTTATTCAAACTCATTGTGAACCTTTTGAGGTTGACTCATTGCTAATATTTTTTCATTTTACGGTAAAATTTCCCACTGACACTAACCAACACAACCTCAATGCGGATAAGTGGAATAGGAAGTTCAAGATCACTGAACTCTTGTAAAATGACTTATTTATTGTTTTTACTTAATTCCTCAGACATGCTTTGTGAGCTTTTTATTATTACTGTTAGATTTTTAAGTTCTATTTTCCATCCAGTGGCCCTAATCTTCCTAGGAAAATCCTGAACAACAGGGACAGCTGTTAAAAGAATAAACTCAGTAATTAGTTTCATATTGGGAAAATAAATAGTGTAACAAGTAACTTACCTTACTGTTTATTTCTTAAGGGATAGTGTGGAAAATGTCTACTCATGACTTAATTGCAATAAAATAAATAGGATTCACTTTGTATGCTTTGACTGACAAATTTTATGAGTAGAGCTGTTTCAAATTAAAATAAGAACCTGAACTTGTCTTCATAAACTTGGTTATTACTTATCTATTTTTTTTTTTAGTCTAAGAAAAATCCATTGATGGATAAATTATTCTCTTAAATCTAGGTGTCATGCAATAAGGATGCCAACATTTAGTGTGCATGCCAATATATCATGGGAAGTAATATACCAAACAGCATCTACTTAGCAATGATAGGTTTCTGTAGATTCTAAATAAGTATCTCATACACTGACATCAAATTCTTCTTTTTTAATAATAAATTTTACTCTACAGTTATTCAGAAAATGATTTTTTAATGTAGATGTCAGTTTTTTCTTTGTATTTCAAGTTTTGTCAACTAAAATTGTCTAAATAATTGCATGTCATATACAAAAAATAAGAATATCTTTGAAAAACAATGCTGGTCAACTTCAGCATTTCATATAAAACTGTACTGTACCTCATTTTTTATGTTTTTACTTCTCACCCAAAAGATCCAATGTTCTGCAGTTCATGAATTCATCTTATTTCTAGACAAAATTAAATTTTAATGCCCATCAGAATTATTATGTGGTTCAACACAACTTTGCTTCTCATTTTTTCCTGGCACCAGGAAAGACAAATCCACAGCCAGTTCCTGTGAGTGCACAAAATACCAGTTTGTGTTTCTGTTGACATCACGGGCTAATTGGTATCTAACCTGGGAAGTTTTTAAGAACACCCAAACCTTTAAGAATGCCTTTCCTGTGTTATATCACCTATTTCAGAAGAAAATGCGGCGGGGGGGCGGGGGCGGCGGCGGTGACATTAAGGGAAGCAATATATAAAAGAAATGATTGAGGGGAAGAAAGAAAAGAGACAATGGGTAGGAAGCTCTGGAATAAGATCTGGAATAAAGGACAAAGATCTGGAATAAAGGACCATTATAACAATTTACAACTCGTAAACTATGCAAAAATGGAAAGTTTTACAGAAACCAGAAATTAAAAGAATGGATGCTCAAACCCAAATAAAATTTTATTAAAATTATTATTAAATAGATTAAGTTTTAACAACTACTTAAGATATTAATTTCAAGCAATTACATAATTTTAATACACCTAGTAGAGAAAATGTGTCACATGTTTGCCTCAACCTGTAACGACACTTAGCTCTAGAATAATTTAGGGGCTTTAATTGGCTTTCAAAGTATTTTCCATTGTAGTTTATTATAATTCTCTGTTTTCCCCCTGTTTCATAGATCCAGCTGCCTTCCAGGTTAAAAATAATTTTTAAAAAGTTGTCTATACTAAGACTCTTTTTTTATAAGTAGGTATATTAGATTAAATATAAATGTTATCTGTTAAATCTGAAAATTGCTGAGCCATGTATAAACTTCTGCCATTGTTGTTTTAGTTGTTCTAGAGTAAAAGAAAAATATTTATGACTGATTACTTGCTGTGATAGAGAACTGCAAAAGAAGATGTGATTAGTGGTAAACCAAAGAGAAGATTCCAATTTATACTCCCCAAAGCTTGTTAACAAGATATAGTATGACAGAATGTATTTTCAGAAAATGGCCACAGCAATATTTCTTGTTTCACAGAAATATTTTCAGATCCTTGCCATTCCCATATCAAGAGATAGAGTCTATTTTCCCTCCACTTGAAAGTAAGTGGGACTTTATAAATAAAATGTACCACAACTGATACTGTATAACTTTGAGTCTGGGTTATAAGTGATGATATGCCTTCTGCTTGGTTCTTGCTCAGTCTCTTGGGACACTGACCTTTAGAACCTAGCCATCACATGGAACTCATAGGTGTTCAGCTGACAACCCTTGCTAAAATCCTATGCGACTGCCAATATCAGTTGCTAAACATATAAGTAAATGACTCCAGTCCCAGCCTCTGGCTGCCCTGTTGAAAGAGTGCAACAGTGACAAGCTGAACTTCCTGAGTTGAAATTTGTGAACAAAATCAATGTTGTTTTGTTTTTAGGCCATGGAGTATTGTGGGTTTGTTATTATTATGAACTGAATCGTGCCCCCCCCCGACCCTCCACCAAATTCATATGTTCATACTCTAACCCCTAATGTGACTGTATTTGGAGGTAGGGCCTTTAAGGAGATAATTAAGGTTAAATGGGGTCATTTGGGTGATGTGTTAATTCAACAGAACTGGTTTTTTTAAGAAGAGGAGACACCAGAGAGCTTGCTCGTTCACTCTCTCCCCACACGGAGGAAAGACTATGAAAACAAAGTGAGAAAGTGGCCTTCTGCAAGCCAGAAAAAGAGGACTCAGCAGAAACTAACTTGCTGGAACCTTGATCTTGGACTTCTAGCCTCCAGAACTGTGAGAAAAATAAATCTCTGTTGTTTTACCACTTAATCTGTGCTATTTTGTTATGGCAACCTGAGCAGGCTAACACAGATTTTAGTATTATGAAGAGGGGTGCTGCCATAAAAAATATCTAAAAATGTGACAGAAACACTGCCAGCTGAGACTAAACTGGACAAAAAAAAAAATGGGACAGAATGAAGAAAGGCTTTTGGACTTCAGGGATTCTATAGGATGGAACAGGAAGCTATCTGGCTTTGAACATACATTATCCTTTGAAAAAGGGAAAAAAAGACCTTAAAAGCAATTCAAAGATCATCAAGAATGCCACTCCCACCAGAGCCCAGGGAGCCAGGCTTTTTCCTCAATGGTCTCAAAGGGTGAGACTACCTCCTCAGTTTCTGTGGGCAGCAAAGCTGATCCCCAGAGAGGCAAGGCCACCCCACGTAGCTTCAGGGGTGGGGCTACCATCTGCAGATATGGGAGTGACACTACCACCCATTGGGCCCAGAGAGCAGAGCATTGAACCAAAGAGGATTATTCTCAAGCTTTAAGACCTAATGGCCTTTGACTTGCTTGGGAGCTGTTACTCCTTTCTTATTTCCAATTTCTCCCTTTCAGAATGGAAATGTGCCACAGCTGTGTTTTGAAAATATGCAATTCATTGAATGTCACAGCTTCACAGCCGGAGAGCATGTTTAATTAAGTCAGGAAAAAATCATACTTCAGATTTCACCCATATCTGATTTAGATAAATTTTGTTGAAACTTTGGGCTTGGAATTGATGCTGGAATCGTTAAGATTTAGGGGGCTGTTAGGATAGGGCAAATGTACTATATGTGAGAAGGACATGAATTTGGGAAGTGAGAGGGCAGAAAGTTATGGGCTGAATTGTGTTTCTCCAAAATTTAAACATTGAAGCCCTAATCTCCAGTGTGACTAAAGATAGAGGTTTTAAAGGGATAATTAAGATTAAATGGGGTCATAAGAATGGAACTTTAATCCAGTGTTTTTATAAGAAGGTGTCCTTATAAGAAATGAGAGACACCAGGAGCATTTGCTCACAGAGGAAATGCTGTGAGGATACAGCAAGAAGCTGAGTGTTAAAATCGTCAGCTATAATTCTAGATGTGTCTGTTTATTCTTTTATTTCTGCCAGTTTGGGGTTTCATAATTTGAAGGTCTGTTAGTAGCATACATATTTGGAATTCTTACATTTTCTTGATGACTTGACCCTTTTATCGTTATATAATATCCTTCTTTATCCCTGGAAATAGTCTTTGTTTTGAAGTTTACTTATCCTGATATATAATCACACCAATTTCCTTATGTTTAATGTCTACACAGTTCATTTTTTTCCATTACGTTACTTTTAACATAGCTCTGTCTTTATATTTTTATGAGCTTTTGTATACAACATATGGATGAGGTTTAATTTTTCATCCTGATAACTCTACATTTAATTAAGGTGCTTATACTATTTGCCTATAGTGTGAATAGATTAAGTACTTTTTCATGTGTTAGTTTTACAAGTATGTATAACATATGTATGTATAACAATCTCACTTTTATCTGTTGTATAGTTTGGAATTCTAAGTAAGATATTTTTTATGGCAAAAAAGAATCTGCTACCAAAATAACTTCCAAGCCACACATGATCTTGCTTGATCTATTAATAGCTTTTGATCAAGTGGATTTATTTTGATTGATCTAAACTTTGGTGTGTAGCAGACGCCCAAATGAACTCTCATTTTTAATTATAGCTATGATTCACTGTTTGTCACCTACATTAATGATACTACAATATATTACCAGAACTTATTCTTCCACCCTCTGGTAATTCTTCACAATCACGTGCCTTCGAAACTTTTAATTTTGCTGAAGTAAAAATAAAAGGAAAGGGAATTGTTTTTCCATAAACTACTTCTTTCCAGAATTATGTAATGGCTTTGTGACCTTATCAGCCTCCATTCTAATATCTAGAATAATGGAAATATTTTTCCAAAAGAGTTTAAAGAGTATGGTCTTAAGATAATAAGTAACATTTGCTAGAAGTTTCATTAATTCTATTTCTGTGAATACAATCTTGTCTTTATATTACCTCCCTTTCCTAAAAAGTGCATTAATATTATATGAGACATTCTTTTGTCTTCTCTTTCATCTGGTAAATATAACTTGAAGAAAAGCAGAATGCTGTTATTATCCAGAGACTAGCCCAGTTATCTTTAAAGGACGGTATCCAGGAATCACTTGCTGGGTTTTAAAAGGGGTTGATAACAATACAAATAATAACACATTGATGTAATAAACACCATTTTACCCTACACTTCAAATTGGTGTTAAATAGAAAAAACAGATGGGGTGAGGGAGTATGGTTTAGAGAATAACAAAAGTTCACTCTCTTTTAATTGAATTAATGTGATTCAATTTTTAAACTCCTGTGTTTGTCCTGGAAAATTCCTTTAGTTATTTGTCTCCATTTAAATGGAGAGTTTCAGTATGTCGAATCCTAGGGTAACTCCATACAGAAAATAATAAATACTATGTAAAGGAGAAAAAGATAAAATTCTGTTATATTTTTCAGAGATTTTCTCTGTGATAATTATGAATCTCGGAAAATCATATTAACTCTATGAAATCAAGTCATGTCTACTAAATAAGTTTGTATTTTACACTGAAGTAAGTTCTGTTATATAGTGATAAAGAAAAATAGAGTTCAGAAGTAAAACCATCACTTTAGAAATCTAATTTTATAATCTCTAAAATTAATCTTAACTTTTTAAAATATAGATGGCACATCACTCACACATGTCTACATATAAATATATATATGTATGTATGCATGTATGTATATATATATATAATATATATATATATAATGAATAAAAACTAAACCTAAATTCACAGAAATGTAAGGAGCTAAATAAATTAAATAAATAAATAAATAAATAAATAAATAAATAGTTAATATTTGTTGATCATTTTTAAATGGTTCTGGATCTAGAGTTCTTAATTTACATAATTGTGTGGTTTTTAATGCATCTAAGCTATTACATGGTTATTTGAACTTTAATAAAATAGCATTTTGAGATTATCTAGTCAATTACATTTAGAGTGGAGAATATTTAGGTCAAGAGAAGATGAAACACTTGCACAAAATTTTCTTGCTATTTAGTTTGTCAAATTGAGAATAAAATCCACATTTAATGATTTAAAATGATAATAAGTTAAAATAGTAGATTACATTACAATTAGAAAAACACTTCCAAACAAACACTATTTTATCTAATGCACTTTCTACCACACAATCTATTTTTTTCCCTCAATTTGATTTATCCTGTTTATTCTAAATAATTGTATAATTGTGTACAGGAATAATAAACTATTTCACTTGCCTTTTACCTAGCTGCTTTTTAATAGAATGGAACAGTTTATCTTCTTTAGATGAATGTCATTCTTCTGTCTAAGCAAGGTGACTTCCTTATATGACATTCAGTAATATTCTGATTTATTGACCTTAATGAATGAGACCAGTGAGGTTTTAATTCACATTTCTATCATTGTTACTTGAAAAGCAAACAATTTTCTATGCTCATTTGGTGTAAGCTAAAATTTAACCACTCTTTTATATAAAATTCCTAAATTTGTGTAGTTGTTTCTTTCTCTAAAATCTTGTCAGAAGGGTATGAAATGATCTATGAAATGTGTTTTAATATACTACAATGGTAGAAAATATAAGGTTAAACCACTTTATTTCATGGTGACTTGTTCACTATTCTGCTTTCTCAGCATTTTCTTCTAGGCTATTATATAAAATGTTAATGGTCATATCTTAAAGAAAGAGATATTTGCAAATATAATTTAAATTATAATGAATGTCTCTAGTAGGGACTGAAATATAAGAAAAGGAAAGAAACAGGCTGTTTTGAATAACTGAATTTGTTGTCACTCAAATCCATCATTTTAACATTTAGGAGAAACCGCTAAAGACAAATATTCTGAAAATAGAAAAAAATTAGCAAAATAGTAAATTGTTTTGTGCATATTTGTTTATATCTATAAGGTGTAACAAATTGTATCAGACTATGTCCCAAAATTGAATCAATCTGCAAATAAATGTGAATTTATGCACGGAAATATAAAATATAGACATAAAGAAGACTCTTCTACTTGATTTATATTTGTTTGTATTTATTTACTTCCTCTTCAAATTAAAACTAGTGATCTTTAAAGTTTCTCTATTTATAAGAAAAGTGGAATAATTTAATTTCATATCTCAATTATGATTTATTTTCCTTCCCTATTGGGGAAATGGGCTAATTCCCATGGATTATTCAGCATTATATATGGTTTCATTATCTTTGTTTATTCAGATGTTACTCAATTGTCAACTTGATGGTGACTATAAGACACAAGCTAGCAAAAAGAGTTTTTTATTTTGATACCAAGAAGTCATTAGGATTAACAAATTAATGTTTATCAAATTACTTTGAACACTCAAGTGTATGGTTCTGTACAAAGGATTATCTGGTAAGCCAAATTAACAAAAGTGAACAGCATGGCAAAACAAGAATCATCTGCTTTTAGGAATTAAGTAATAATATATAATTAATGGAAAGGAATAATAATCAATGAATACATAATACACAATAATCAGTTAACACTTTAAAAATAATTAACTTTCCTAATGACCATTTTCAACAAAATTAATGTGGTTTGCATGAGTAGCTGATAACAACAAAAATACTAATAGCTCCTCATTACAGCACTGCCAGAGGGGGTGGAAAGAATACAATGAGAGCAAACTTTCATGTTTTTCACTAGTAAACACTTCGTGGTTCTTTTGCGAAAGAATAGTAATTCTGCAGAAAATTTAGCTTTGGTAGAATTTAAGTGATAATATGTGCATACATTTATATCGTGTATATGATAAAAGTACATATATTTATAATTATTGCATTTAAATGCATTAACTTCAGAGGAAGTAATTTTTAAACTCTCAGTATTGTCTTTGACACTTTCTTTTTCCTTCTTATAATTAGTCACTAGTTTGTATATATTTTTAATTTCTAGACGTATTTCAACATGAACGCATCACTACATGTATGATCTCCTCTGTGTATCTTGCTTATTTTTACTCCTACATTTCATCTTATGCATAGTCAGCAATCTTTTTTCCTCCTAAAATATGGTTTACAACTAAATCTTAACCAATTCAATATCAGGACTGCAGCCCGATATCCAATCTCATCAAAATCCAACCCAAATTTCATTTCAAACTTTACCTTACTCTTCTATTCCTGCCTTTTAAATAGTTATATTTTAACAGTTTTTGAATGAGCTCATTTTACTAAAGTTAATAATTTAGATATTCAGTGGGAATATGATGATAAAAATTCAAAGTATTCTATAAATTACCAGCTATTATAATGATCTTCTAAACTATTCTGAACTTTCTCTTTAAAATTAGTATTCTAGTTAGCACCAGAAAGAGAACTAACTCCTGGTCAAGGAAACAATGATATAAAACTTCCTGCTGTGACTATGCCTGCTTCTAAATGCTCTGTGATTATTGCCAACACTTTCTAAGGCAGCAAATATTTGCTATTGTAATTTGTCTTCTTTTTTTTATCCTTGACATTTGGAGGTTTGCCTCAAGATCTTACCAGTTGGGTAACCCTGGGCTTGCCCATTGTAGACTCCTACATACTACACCTGGCAGAACATCTACTGGGTGTCTTTTCTGAATGTGATATATAATATACAGGGGGAAAGATATATGAGAGATTAACTTAGCCCACAATATTGTCTTGAAAGCTATAAGAGGGCATTGCCATAATAAGAAGGAGATCACATTAAGAAAAAATAAGCTTCTGAGGTGAAAAGGACACGAAGACATAAAGAATTCAACATCGTACAATTTTAGACCCAGGAACATCTTAGAGATTATTTAGTCCAAAGGCTTTATCTTGCAAACAGGGTCCAAAGGTATGGAGTAAGTGGTATAGTGTTCCACAGTGAGTCAGGAAATGTGATACAATCAGAAAATGCATGTTCTGACTGCTAGCTGATACACACATTTTTCTCTAATCAGTGCTCTAGATCAGTGGTCTGCAAAGTAGAATGTGTACATCACAGGATGTACATAAACCAAGCCACTATACTGTGAAAATGTTAACATTTCTAATTATTTACTTTTATATTTAAAAGAGAAGGAGAAATAAGGACTTAAGATTTACAAAATTTTAATATACAGATTGACTATTAGTCCCCTCATTAGAGTGATATATATGTCAGATGTTCATGGTAACATTCAGCTGTCCCAAGGAAAGAGTGGGACAGAAACAGTTAAGACAAATGGGACAAAGTCTCCTTCACATATGCATTTGCTTTTATCTTATTGATGCATGTTTTAGTTGACATTTGCACCAGAAAGTGGGTTTATAAATAACATTACTCAATGTTAACCAACAAGTGCATTTACAAATTATATCATCTAGCTTCAATTATATTAAACCTACATAAAATGGACCAGTGGCTAGGATTAACTTATTGCTAATTCTAGTCTGAGAGCCTCACTAGCCATATTACAAAGTAAAATCAATGATCTAATCAGATCTGACAAGATATCAACCAAAAAATTAAAATTACCTAGAAAACTATTAAAAATATGAACATATATCCATTACCAATAACAAAAAATCTTACCCTAAATCTATACAGACAGCCCCCCAACTTATGATTTTTCAACTTTACAATGTTGTAAAAGTGATACACTTTTCAGTAGAAACTGTACTTCAGATTTTGAATTTGATCTTTTCCCAGGCTACTGATGTGCAGTATGTACTCTCGTGATGCTGAGCAGCCACAGCAAGCTACAGCTCTCAGTCACACAATCATGGGAGTAAACAACTAGTATTATACAGTATTCATTGTGTTAGAAGATTTTGCCCAATTATAGACTACTGTAAGTATTCTAAGCACAGGTAGGCTAGGCTAAGCTACACAGTTCAGTAAGCTAGGTGTATTTAAATTCTTTTTTGACTTAAGGTATTTTCAACTATGATGAGCTTACGGGGACCTAACTCAATCATAAGTTAAGGATTATTGGTATTGTGCATCAAGAAATTGGTTAATGATAATGGTATTTGTATATGTAATAAATAAATGACTGGCCAACCAAAAATATTTGGAGACCAGTGTTCTATTTAAGGAGCTGGATATCAAATCACAATAGATGGGCCCCAAACCAAGACAACCCAAATGTCCGTCTATAGGGGAATGGATAAGCAAAGTGTTGTATATCAATATACTAGAATACTACTCTGCAATAAAAAAAGGACTTATGAATACAATCAACAACATGAGCAGATCTCTAAAACACAATGCTAAGAGCAAGGAGGTAGACCAAAAAGAAATTTAAAAAAGCCATAGTAACTGATTTCATTTATATAAAGCTCAAGTTGAAATTCTATGGTGATAAAAATTAGAACAATTGTTGCCAAGGGATGGGAAACGACTGCAGGAGAGCATGAGAGAACTTTCTATGGTGACAAAAATGTCCTATGTCTGGTTTTGGGTGTTGGTTACTGAAGTGAATACATTTATCAAAGATTATTAAGTTATACATTTGAGATCTGTACATTTCACTGTATATAAAGTTTGCCTCAATGAAAACACATTTAAGTGAATAGGTGGAACTTATACTTTTATCTAAGGCTCTTATGTTCTAGCTCTTATTATATAATGTAATTTTTTTTTTGTATATCCATCTTATTAGGAATGGATAAGGTAACTTACTTATTTCTGTTTTCCCTGCCACACTCATATGAATATGGCACTGTCTCAAGGCAGATGTTTTCGAACAAATAAATAAATGAAAGAGGTACTAATTTTTTATTTGTAAGTTGTTTAATATTCTTTTAATTAGCAAGCAGTTCTCTAAAATAACTCCATAAAGAAGCTTCTTATTGCTTCTAGGACAATAGTAAATAAAAATTTTTAAGTCCTTGAAGGTACCTTAGGCCTTTAAACTAATCAGCTTTGGGTCTCAATTCCAAATAGGCTACCTATAGGGCCTTAAGTAAATCAATTAATCTCTCTGGGCTCATTTTCTTATTGATATAAATTATGATGATAAGACCTAACCCAAAAAGTTATGAGGATTATAAATGATATAGAAAAAGCTCTATCATATAGTATGACACATATAATAAACATGCCATAAATATTAGCTTATTCCCACATCCTATAAACAATTTCTCCTGAAGTCACCAAATTAATACAACCTGTTTCTCTCAACCTTTAAACATGTGTGCAGATGGCCAGAGTTTCAGTAGTTAACCTCTTGTTCCTATATAATTTAGAGTCGCCAAGCTACCTCTCCCCAGTCCTGTTTTTAATTTGGTGTGATTGGCTAAGTGAGAATGTTAATGCTCCACACCGTTTGTCTCTTGTGTGTCCAAACCCTCTTTTAAATCCACTAGACACTTCCTCCCAGAGCATTTCGAATCTTCCAGGATGTGACAACTGAATCTGACAGCTCCCTGTAGAATTCAGTTTTATGAGACTGCTGAATTATCTAAGGAACTTCTCCCTTGCCACTAGTGTTTTACTGGCTACCTCACTAAAAAATATAGTGTGTCAGTTCTTTCTTGTTCTGCCGCCTCATAAGATAGCCATTAAAAAGCTAAAGCTAGTGGAAGAAAACCAACAGTTTATATTTGTTATGTTTTCTATGAATCTCTTATTTATAAAAAAAAAAAGGGCACTGTTTTTATTTATGGTAATAGAACTGAACTCTAAACTTAGAGATGTCTCTAGACTTACATCCCATGAGCTATCACCAGTAACTCATACATTTCTATTAAGTCCTGGTTTCCATACACCAGGCACTTCACAGCTATGCCTACAAATCACAGATATAATAAGCCCTGAAATTTTAACTTTTATGAAACAATAACTGCCAACTCCTTCATATTTGCAATGAACTCATATATAATGTGTGTGATTTCAAGGAAGAAAAGTATGAAATTGGAAGCTAATCTCTTGATAAGAAAACATATAGATTTTATTACTTTATTATAGAACAATTTTTTCTAAATTCTTTTGTTCCCACCACATTTTCTAGTAATTTAAATAAGAAAATAACTAATTTAATTCATTTAATTAAAGGAGAAAGTTGATCCTAACAGAAAATGGTATTTTTACTGGATACACTGAAGAGAGATCAATATAACCTCAGATAACTGCCAAGCCCATAGGACACTCTAAGAAAAACAGCCAGATATATATGACGCTCTCAAATGTATTCTGAGTGAAAACAAACTCAGTCCTTTGGCCACAACTGATTGAAGTAATAATCAGTGTGCTAGTGAAAGACAAACGCATTGGAACAAGTCAAAGTGAGGCCAAGCAGCTCTGAAGGGCTTTGGTCTGAAAATCTACTCAATAAAGTTGCCCCATACTGAAAGATGATAAACTAAGCCAATCGAATTCTTTTGTTTTTAGAAATATAAAGGTTAAATGAAAGATGTCTCATATTCCTCTTAGATCCCAGATAATATTATTATGGTTTCAGTTCTAAAGGGGTAGGACATGCCGATCTTAGAAGAACTTTCAACCCAATATTTCTATGTAAACTTAATAAGCTTCTCTTGTCAAAGGTAATTCCTGTGTGCCTCTTTCCTGCAGTATTAAAGAATCTGATTAATATAACAATATCAGTGCTGGAAATAATTATTTTTATGTGTATAACAGTATAATACAATAAAATAAAGACTTACCATTTACATCATAGATTATATTTCTTATTTGCAGCTTTCCTTACCGCTGGGAACATATTTAAAGGGAATACAATTTGAAGGAACAAAAGGAATTAATTTAGCAAAGCAGTTGACTGTGAAAATTGTATAATTGAGAGAAGAATACTAATTACAAATAAATAAATGGCGAAATTCTTATTTTCCTCAGCCTGTGCCTAGGTTAAAAGTAGAGCTTTTGTTTAAAAATAGGTTGACAAATACCAAGTATTAAAAGAAAAATTTTCCAAATTCAGACCATAAACCAATCTCAATCATTATTGACTTACCACCAGTAAAAGCAGATAATCTGAAATAAGGTAAACATAATTGCTACCCAACCAAAAATAAAAAAGAATACCAAGTTATAGCCAAACTTGTAAAAATAAATTCTTAGAAGGCAGTATAAACTACAGTATGGATTATATCAGTATTTAAAGTGGGTAGTAACTTTATGAGGAGTTTTTATTTAACATAGCCAATCATTATTTTTCCCATAATTTTGCTTTCTCAACAATGTAATCCCTAGTGCAATTTGCACAAAAGTTTTTACTTTTCTATAATATATGCTACCTTATTTATTATGCAAACTAATTATATTTAGTCATAAAAAATTAACAGTATTTTGCTTCTTATAATTAATTGATTTTAGCAACAACAAGCTTTGTTATCACTCACTTTCTGTTAAGGGCTTGTGCCTTCATATATGCTAGTTATCAGTGAAACTAAGTACTTCAATGTTTTAGTTTTGTCTTTTTTATTTTAGCCCTAATTTTCTTGCAATAATTTGAAAACACAGGTGTGTTTCACTAATCTGTCCATTATATTTCACCTTCTATATACCTGGCTTGAAATGTTTTATGTCATCTCTTCCTCCCACTTTTCTTGCATAGTAACTCCAAACCAGACTTTTTTGTTAACACTTATTTACCCTCCCCTCTTTTTTGGCAAATTCCTTCCCTATCTCCCATCATTGCCAAGCCTTGTCCTCCTCTTTATTTGCTCTTATTCTAATCCTAACCCAGAAACTTTGTGTACATGTTTGTTAAGTTTTAGATTGGAAGGGTTGAATTGCTTTTGTGGAGATAGTCTATTTAAATATATAACTGAATTAATTAGTAATAAGTCTCAGAGAGGAACCAGATAATCAGAGGAGAGCTGGGTAGCAGAAGGTAAGGTTCAAAATCTTGGTTTACAAAAAGTAGCTATCGGTTTTACCTGAAGTTAACAACATAAATTAAACTATTCAAAGGCATCAATCCAGAATTTGGCCTAGTATCAGATTGCAAATTCAGAAGCAAGCCTGTAGAATAGTTGTCCCACCTCTTCCCAAAATGGCAGAACAAATGTAGCTTGACTGGTGAGCATAATTATTTTTTATCTCCCCACCGTTTATTATCAGAGGGCAATTTAATTCAGACTCTTCGAAGATTTACTGGTGTTCTAAAAGTGCTGGTCATTCATGCTAGGTATTATAAAAGATGGATCAGTAATTACAGTATACAAGGTGTTCCTCCCTGCATGAAATGAGACAAAAGAAGGCCTGTAACTTGACACTAGATATCAAGTACTCTAGTGACTTTGCAAATTCAAATTATCTTTTAATGAAGAAACAAACACTAAATCTAAGTATGAAAGTTGCTCTAAATATGCATCTCGATAGCTCCTTGTACTTCTTAGTGGTGAGATTTACAAACAGAAGTCTAACTTCAAAGTATTTAGAGTGCAATTAGTCCTTGATCTCTACACAGATTATCTAAGAAGGAGGCTATCTTTTGAAACTCTAAGACCTAGAAACAGGATAAAGCTAAACTTAAAGAGTTTGCCCCTGACATTCAGAGTTCTATATGTATTGAACTTTTATTATTAAAATGAAACCTTACAGTAACATTAGATAAGATTCCTTTTTTTGTCTAGGAAGCTCAGATTATGGTGATGGAAAGTCCAGAGGGTCACTCCTGGGTCTGTGATGGGATTGGTTGCTTTGTACTCATGACTTATGAAACAATCTCTAGGTCAATCAATATTCCCAGAATTCATAAAACCCTTGAGTGGAAAGGGACCACAGAATCATTTGTAGATGGATTACTTAGTGATGGGAAACCGAATCCCATGACCAGTTAGGGAAGAGAGTACTAAAACCAGTTTTTCTGCCTCTTGGAGCAGTGTTCTACTCCACTAAAGCAAATCCAGAGAAAAAAGCTGCTGTCCACTTGATAGTTTCATTTTTCTTCTATCTTTTATTTCCTAGACTCTTTTAAAACACATTTACGCTACTTTCCATAAAATTTTAAGCTTTGCTGAGGTAAGATTTTTATCAACATTTTCTGCTGCAATTGCTATTTAAGCCAAAGAATAACTTAATTGACTATTTTTTGGCTTGCATCTCATCAAAAAATGGGAAATTTCAGCCCTAGGCTATACTTTCGAAAAATAAATATTTTTATTTTAATCAAAATTACATTTCTTAAACATGTTCCAAATCACCATTCTAAAACATTTTAGAAACTCACAATGCCTTGTGTAGCCAAAAAGAAATACTTTTCTTTTTGCCATAAGAGCCCTTACCTAAAGAGCAAAGAACTTGACTACCAATTCAACAACATTTACACCAACTTTATTCTAAATAGTATGAAAATATGCTTTTATAATTTTAAGTGGAATGCATAAATCTTCTTAATATATTAATTGATTATTTTATATACTAGCAGTAAAACAAAATATATAAACCAAGACAACATTTCAGTCACCAGAAATAACTCAATAAAATAGAGCCGAGGGGAAAAAAAAAACCAAGAGCCAACACAAAAAAAAAGGAATAAAACAATGAGAAATCTAAGGCTTGTGTAAGAGTTTTATATTCATATAGAAGAAAAAAGTGAATACAGACTTCAGAGGCCAAAAATCATCAAAGTAAATTTTATTAAAGCATAAGGGATGGACTAGAAAGATATCAGAAAACAAAAATATTTTACTAGAATTTTTATTTTCCCCTTGATACAAACCACTGTATGTGTGTTTAATTTTGTCATTTCCATATAGGAGTAAGAAATCAATTGAGGAGGGAGAAAAAAAATGTACCAAGAAAACTTCTCCTTAGCCAAATTTTAGGGAATAAATTTGTAGGACCTAGGAATCAAGGGGAGGAATGCATAAATGCAATAGTAGCTGGATTAAAAGAGGCCCAGTCAGCCTTTCTGAACATCTCCAATAATGACTAAAATCAGTCATGGCTGGACCTGCAAAGCTTCAAGCCCTGCTGGATAACATCTGAGTACTGAACTAAATGACCCTCCATGATTCTCAAATACTGTAGTAGATCTACTGCATTTAACATTTGCACACCTGGTTGTTTGGTTAAATGTGGGCAATTCCCCAAGTCCTCGTTTGAGTTTGGAATATATCTGTTCACTTAAAGCACATGGTAATGGATTGCCTTAGATAGTGTATCTGTACCAGGGGAGTTCATTCAGCAAATCTGTTTTCCCACAAACAAAAATTCTTCCTAGAGAGACAGTGGAAGGTATTCTGGCTTCACTGGTCACAGCCCTAAATACAAACTATCTGATAATGGTTATTTTTAAACAGAGAAACTATTAAGATGGCAGGGGGTGGGGAGAAAGGAATGGGGGGGGGATCAAAAGTTTAAAAACAAAAATGGCTAAGTGGCAAAGATAATATCCAAGTGATTTATTATTCAATATGCAATCTACCAATGTTGCTTGAATTTTAGTACAGTTATAAAATAATTCCCTCAAAGAAATGGGTCACAAAATACCAGAAAAATTATCTACAGATTCTAAAATAATTTAAAAGGGCAGATTATGAGACCTGATACTAATAAATGTTAATTTATGGCATTTAAGTTTATCAAAGAGCTTTCAAGTCTTTTCATTTTAAAAACATATATTTTTTATTTCTGTTATGTGAGGATGTTTTTCTATTATCCAGTGAGGAAAACAAAAGCAATCTGTTCTTCCTTCCTCAAAAGAAAAAGAGGTAAGATTATTAAATCAATTTAATCTTGGCAGACCTCCTTACCTGTTCCCAACTAGAAGTATCAAAATTTTTTTGCTGCTGCTGTTTTAACAGCTAGCCGGTCCCAGTTCTCAGACTCTTCCCCCAAAAGCAGTGATTACAGATTCTACTTCCTCAGTCACTGTAGCTTCAGGACTTTTGCTTGGAGTTGAAAACAACTTAGATATTACATTTGTTCAACTGCTTCTTAAGGAAGAACTGTTCAAATGATGTTTATACCCACCCTCTTTAAGTCTCAATGTCTCCTTCTATAAATGGGAATGATTTAAAAATCTATCTCAGAAGGTATTATGATAAATAAAAGAGTAGATGCACGTAAAGCATATGGTATAACACAACAATTAGAACATGTTTTGTGGATGTTACATCATCATTATTAAGTCCCCTATTAAAAGACACAGAGGCACTCTAAATATTCTTAAGAGAAATTTGTAGTTTAATATTTAAGGCAGAAAGAGGAAAAAGAACAGTGAAAGAGGAGATAGAAAAAGACCAAAGGCAAAAGACACGTTAAATCACTTCACCTTAATTTATAGAGCCATATCTGCTTTAGCATCTACCTAAATACTAAAAGAATAAAATTTGAGCTGATTCTCCATTCCATCTTTTTTTCCTTTATAGAACATTTTATTTTAAATTGAGTATATAGAAATATTTTATTTCTAAATATAATAAATTGGTTAACTCTATGATATTTTTGTTTATGTCTTAGACACCTAAAATAAATAGTACCTGCAAGAAAGAAGTAGAAGGTAGTCATCAAGAGTTGGCTTTGAGTAATGAAAAACCTTATAGATTTGACAAACTTACACTAAAATTTCTCCAAAAAACAATCTGAAATATATATATTGTATTTTTAGATATTTCAGAATTTATTATTTTTATAAAAAGTAAATGAAAATGAGCTTGTCATGAGTACAAAGTTAAGAAAAATGGAAGTCAAAGAAACCCTCCCTAGAACTGTCCAGGTTTCAGCATTACCATTTACTCCTTTATGTACAGAATTAATTATTTTTGTTTTCAGTTTCCTAGAAAATTTTTGAAATTCTAGTTTTGTTTCTTTTTCAAAGAAATGAGGAAGAATCAGACAGCAGAGAAGCAGGAACCAACCCAAAGGGGTTAATGATCGTAGAAAAGACAGAAAGGAGACAGGGCTAGGTAGCTGATCCAGCTGGGGATCGTTAATAGCAATCAAGGGCCACTATAAACAAATCAGCAGGAAATAGAGAGGCTCTACATTTTTCTGGCTTGGTAAAAGGAGCCATCTGGACAGAGGGAATTTGGCTTAAAACCCTCATAAGGGAACTTGGCTTTTTTTTTTTTTTAACCACTCCAGCATAGTAGGTCACTGAAGTAAACAGATTTAACCTGCTTATGCTATAACAGATTAAATTACTATCAGAAAATATAAAATCCACAATGGATTATGACTAACAACAATATAGGAAGAATTTTACAGCTAGGGAAAAGTCAGTAGAGTTTTAAGAGTGGCCAGGGAAACTTAAACAAAGAAAGGAGAGAAAAGAAGAAAAAGTTATTGGTTTATAATATACATATTATATTCTTCAGAGTTTGAAAAAGAAATCATGGGTTGTTTAATAGCATTTGAGTCAGCAGAATTGGTGACCATGATCAAATCTGTTTGTAAAACATCTTGTAGGCAGTCCTGAATCAGGAAGCTGCTAATAAGGATGGAAGTAAAGAATGGTCTGGTAAAACAAAGCCTAAAAGCCTTTTCCTTCAACAAAAGGAATGGTAGTCATAATAGAAAGAATGACAACAAAAAGGTAGCTTTTTGTAAGACCTCTCCTTCTGTCTGTACATTTACAAATCTTAATCATCTCTGCCCCACTTCCAAATGCTTACTACACCTAGACCAGACTCTAAATCATCTTTTTTGGGGGGAGGGGGAAGGGCGGGGAGCATCTTGGCATTTATTTTACTGCTTTACTACCCCTTTGTTTCTCTCTATAGCAGTGGTCCCCAACCTCTGGCACCAGGGACCAGAGCTTCTGTAAGAATGTAATGCCTGATGATCTGAGGTGGAGCTGAGGTGGTGATGCTAGTGCTGGTGAGCGGCTACAAATACAAATAAAGCTTCTTTTGCTCAACCGCAGTGCGCCTCCTGCTGTTCACCCAGTTCCTAACAGAGCACAGACTGTACTGGGATTGGGGACCCTTGTTCTTTATGATGCCACATCTCACTGTCAAGGGAGCAAGGGGATTTTCCATTTTTAAATTATAAGTTAATTACTTCTCTTTCCTGATTTTCTTGATCTTTTTCGATTGTCAACTCTGTAGGCTGACCCTTTCAAATATTGACTCTAGTCAAAACTTTGACTTCAGAACTTAGATAAATTAGTTAAAGAATTGTTAAAAACCCAGGACCCTACATTCCCAATGACTTGGCATTTCCTACTTCTGATGGCTTTGAAAACCTGGATGTTAAAAAGTTGCTATGAAGTGCATTCATTATTTCTACTCAGTTGGGTAATTTAATCCTAAGGTTGCACTAAATGAAGCTGAGCTTCAACAACCAAAAATGGCTGTTAGGCTCGCATGTGAGTTATGGCCTTCATGTACACCAATGTACTGGGTAGTCAAGAGGCCCACTCAGGACAGAATCTCTGTCCTAACATTTAGAAGCTATGCAGTAACTAGGCAAGGTGCATAACCTCTCTGAGATCCAATTTTCTCATTTAAAAATGAAGGGAAAGTACCCACCTCATGGAATTGGTAGAATTTTAGCATTTTACTCTATGCAAAGTTCTTAGCATGGCACCAAGCACAAAGAGCAGACTCTTTTAAAATCAGTCAACTCTTATTTTTTCTAGGAACTGCTTTTGTGTTTGTTTGGTTTTTAATTAATTTATTTTTATTATATGGTGACATTGGTTACAAAATACAGTAAGTTTCAGGTGTACAATTAAACAGTAAGGCTGATATATTGCATTATGTGTTCATTGCCCATAGTTAGATTTCTTTCTGTTACCACATTTTTGACCCCTTTTACTCCATCTGTCTCCCTCTCATCCCTCCCCACTACTAGTCTGTTGTCTATGTCCATGAGTCTCTGTTTGTGTGTAGAAACTGCTTTTGAAAATTTTATGGCTTTTCTCCATTTTAAGCAGACTCATTTGACTTGTACCCAATTGTAAAATTAAAAAATATTTTGTTGTGAATAGTCCTTCCTCTCCTCTGTCGTTATTTTTAGTCAAGTGCATTATGTGCACACAACTCCCACTGAATAAAGACAGAAACAATGTCTTGGTTTTTGCTTTTCTCTCCTGGGCAGCAATTATAATTGGTTTGAAACATAGTTTATTTTAAGTCATCAAATACATTTCCCTGTGGTGTCATCACATACCACCTATCTAAATAATTTTTTTGCTGATTTATTTATTTATTCTTTAGAATAAAAATAAAGCTATATAAAAAAAATATAATTACTTATCTAACAGTCTTACAAAAGGCATGCACATTTTTAATACATTTACCTTGCAGTAATTATTTCAAATACCATAGAGATTTTAAATTAATTCTATGCCTTCCAAAATCTTTAGACTTATACTGAGAAGGAGAGATTCACATTAAGCACAGACCATACCTGAAGAAAGAAAACATTAGTTATATGGCCAGACATCATGAAATAATTTTTTTCAATCATTAAATTAATAACCATTTTTAGAATACTTAGATGTACCAATACCTTACTAAGCACTGAGGCTATGATAGTGAAATAATCTCTTGCCCTCATGGGGCTTAAACTATGATGTGGAAGATAGAAAATAAATAAATAATCTATATGATATGTTAGATTGTAATCAGTTCTAAGGAGAGAAAGAGAGGGGTAATATGAAGTATAGAGATGGAAGGTCAAAATTTTAAACCTTGACTCAGGTGGCCCACTGTGAAGGTGAATTTTGATGATAAACCTGAAAGCACTGTGAGTCCCAGGCCTGGCTGGTCTCAAGTCTGGCTTGTGGCTACGAATAGGACCCCTGATTTAGAATGTTACATTAGTGTAACAAGGCATCTGTGCCTAACATATGTAAACATAATTTAGCTTATCATATTATGCATGTGTGGCAGAATGCCACTATTGTACTCTGATGTATGGGAAGCCCATGTGGTCCCCTAACGGAGCAAGAGTAAAATCTTGTACCCTGCAATAGAAGCATGTTCCCCACAATAAAAGCATGCTCCCTGCAATAAAGTAAGTGCCTGCTTTTATTTGGCCCCTCATGCGTTCTTCCAACTGGTGTCTCACCACTGAAACCTTCCCTTCTGGATCAGCTCAGCACTGACAAGCACAAAAAAGATAACTCTACTGATAATCTAAGTGAGTAGCATTTCAGGGAGAAGGAGTAACAAAGGCCAAGTCAGGAATGTGCTTGGCTCTTTGAAGAAAAGCAAGGAGGAACATGGAGAAAATTAAAGGAATAAAAAGGAAAACATGACAGAAATATTTGGAGCATAACATGTGAGATCTTACCCTTGTATATTCTTTGACTCAATAATAACTATTGTCTAGAAAATAATTGGAAGTTTTAGCATCCTATAAAGTATGTACCTCAAATTAATATACCCTAAATAGAATATTTTAAAGAAGGAAGTAGTCTTTTGGCTATTCATATCAAAACTCTTTGTTTGAACTATAGTGAGTTATAAATATATATATCACTTGAATTAATCTAAGGCTAAAGAAATATATTAGAGAAAATACGATCATTGAATAGTTTTTATTACCTTCTACAATAAATAACAGAGTTAATCCTTTAACAATTTACCTTTAGTAAATATTATAGAGATCAAGAGAATCTTGAAAAAAGGACTGGCCTCAAATAATGAATAAGAAGTTCTACTCAGTAAAAAGAACAGTTTATTCCTCATGGTTAAGAATTCTAAATCCATAATACTCAGTGAAGATTTCTTCAGAAACTTCTTGAATTTACTATAGGTGAAAATCATTAATAGAAGAGCATAGGTCTACACAATGATCCAATTCTGTAAGTGCTGAGAGAAGGAAAGGCTCAATGGTGAGACGCCCAAATGGAAAAATACACAAAAGGAAGACATGAGAATGAAATGACAGACACCAACTTTATTGCGCAGAGTGCAGTTCTATTGGGAAGTGCAGTCTATTGCTGAGGGGCGGCGCGGTATTGTGTGCAATTTTTCTGCTCCCCTTTCTTATGTTCCCCTTCTGCTCCCTAGGGGACCCCGTGGCTCCACACAGATCAGAGTACAATAGTGGCCTTCAGCCACACGTGCATGATACAATAAGCTGAAGTATGTTTACATATTTTAGGTGCAGGTGCTCTACTGACTAATTGAACACCCTAAATCTGGGGTCCTATTCCTAGCCACAGGCCTGTATCACAGCCAGACCTTGGGCCAGCCAGACCTTGGATTCAGCCAGACCTGGCGCCCACAAATTCCTTTACCACTTTAAAACAAAAAATGCTTAAACTAAGGCATCAGAACTTTTAATAAAGATTTAAGTACTCAACCTCTATTGAGTGGGGCACCTAGAAGGATCAAATTCAGCAGACATCAATTAGTGAAGAGACTGATGTGAGACACACAGAGAGGAAATGGCATTACCATCTAAGGGAGAAGACAGATATTTCTGAAAAACAAACTCATCCACTGAATTTTAGAACCAAAATGAAACCAAAGCTATTCAAGACCATTTTCATAACTTCAAGTATAAATTTACAAAAATAAAATAGAAATTTTTAGTGTATGTAAAAGACATACAACTTTACCTAAGCAATATTGTTTTCACTTACAAATAAGGAGAAAATATATTTTGTTTGATCATTTCAATTCGTTTAGCCATTTCTTTATTTTGTAATCGTTGTGAAGTTTACTTCTCCTATATCTGTTTTGCATCTCAAAGAAATAATGTTTATCAGTAAAAAGTAATAATTTTCAGTTGTGAATAATTATGCTTACCTCTGAAAAGAAGAAAAATATATATAGGAATAGGTTGGTAATATTCTCTTTCTCTAGGAAGACAAACCTTTCAAAGGTAGAAGTAGAAAACAATTTGATTTCTATGATGCTAATCCTTCCGTTTCATGTGGATAGCAAAGCCACTCAATATACAAAAGACACCTTGACACTCATCATCTCTAATATATTATTTCTGTTAAATTAATTTAAAAAGAAAGTGATTAGACTGAGATGGCTCTAATACTGAGGTCCCTGCATAAGCAAAACAAAATCTAAATTTGTAAATGTCTCAAGGTTACAATATTAAAACCTAAGGATAACGAATCATAAACAGTCAACTAGCTTTAAGCTATAGCCAAGTAATAATTTCCTTGTTTTTCTTTATGTTTTCATTTACAAAAATCTCATAAGAGATCCTTTTGGACTGCTTCTAACCACTTCTGGTTTGGGACTTCCCAATTCAAATCAATTTTTGGTAAAATAAACTCTTAAAATTTTAAGTATTCTTTACTGTATCTTTAACCCTTCTTTCTTCCATGATTCGTATCTACCAGGACTAATATGTGCCTGAGCTATTCAACCCAGATCAGTTTAAGATTTATTGTAAACCAAGCCTAATGGGAATTAGACTGATTAATGGTAGCGAACAAAATCTAGAGATAGCTCCTTCTGTTCATGCAGTTCCTGCATTCTCATCTATCTCCCAGCACAATGTAATGTGCTACCAATATTACATTTGAGTCCCAAGGTCTCAGAGTTTCTTAATGGAGTTCAAGGGTGAATGAGTAAAAGAGAGGAACATGAATGGAAGGATGGTTTCATAGTACTAAGCAAAACCCAGCCTGAGATTTTTCATCACTGCCAATCTTATCTTTACCTGTGAGCAAATTATCCTAATATCTTGAATGAGATTTACCTTGAATAGTTAGCTATCAAAGTCAGGTATAATTAGACCTCATTTCTCTTTGAATGTTGCTTTTAATGTCTAGTCACTTCCTTGTTAGCTGAAGTTTTCTAGGCTTTGTCTGCACAATTCACATCTCTCCTTTTTTTTTATTTCCTTCCTGCCCCACTACACATAATACAGAGGTAGCCCCCAATATATTATACAATATGCTTTGAGATATGAATGGTGGTTATAAAATAATCCTTCCCCAAAGTGCTAACCTCTCTACACAATGATGATACATTATTTCCCACCTATTAAACTTTTTTGTCTAATTTAAGAAGGCTTTCCTATGTATTCATCTTAAGAAACTTAGAAAAATAGAAATAGTTATATTTCACTTATACTTGCCTTCAAACTTCTGAAACTAGCAATATAACAGCAACCAAATGAAGAATCCAGGAGTACAGTTGGATCTATGTATCAGCCTTAAAAATTAGCCTCAAATTTATGACTTAGTCAATTTTTGACAGTTATATGACCTTGCCATGCTTAACATAACTGGCATTTCATACACAATAAATTATGATTCAATTAGTATACTACATCAGTAAAACTAGAGAGAGAAATTTTTTATAATTTATCCAATTATGTCACATTTATTAGGTATTTAACTTATTTTCAGATATCTTCACTCACCACCAACAACAATAATATGAATAGAGGCCCATCTGCACCATGGAGTATATTTCCCTTTAGTCATCTCATGCGTAAATTTAATTCATTTGTTTTTTTTTTCTCCTTTGAAGTCTAAGAAATGAGAGTTATCAAAAAGTCACTTCCAAGTAAATTAACCTTAAATTATGATAAATATTCGTCTTTATCTATCTATCCATAAATTTGTGTCTGTGTGTGTATATGTACATACACACATACCTATGTAAACATAATGAATTATATTATTTCTATTATTCTATATGATTATAATATAATTTATTATAACTAAAAGCTATTTTTTTCTACACACACACACACTCTACTTTATTAACTTCTATATACAAAACTTTTCTCATTGCCAAAGCTACAGTTAATCCTCCCTCTTTTTTTACATGAATCATTTCACACTCTCAAGATAGTTTCCCATAACATTTCTGATTAAAACTAAATTTTTTTCTCATGTCACATTTGAATTCACACTGATCTTTTTATAGCTTTCAATGCCTAACTTTCTTTTTCCACTCTCTTTACTAAGTTCTCAGCAGCCCACATATTAACCTTTCAGTCTTCCTCTTTCTCTCGAAGATTTCCACAGTTAATAGAAAGAAGCTGGCACATTCCTTTATCCTAAACTACAACATAAAATCCCCATGAGTTCTCTTCTACTTTTCAAAGTAAACTAATCAATTTCCCCAGATTATGTAGTTCTAAACTTTAGCCTTTTGCACATATCATCAATTTAAGTGCTTCTTTAATTTATTTTTTTAGTAGAGCTAAGGTTTGCATATTTTCCATGTGTCAGCTAATTTAATATTGACAACCACTCAATGAGATAAATACATTATTAGTCCCACTTTACAAGAGGAGAAACTGAGGCATATAGAGGTTAATTGCCAAGTGCCACACATTACTAAGTAGAAGTGCTAGGGTTTGCTAGAGGCATTATGGCTCCAGAAGCCATGTTCTTACCCAATACAATAATCTACTCCTTTGTGCTCAATATCTGTCTTTTATTTATATTTTTAAAGTTCATACATCTGTGTCATCTGTTCTAGTATTCTAAAAACTAGACAATACAGTTCAATTCAGACTATATTTGATTTTTTAAAATCTTTATTAATCATTAAGAGCTGATACATTCACGAGACTGACTAACTCAGACAAAATGCTAATACATAAGAAAAAAAACAGGGAAGAAATAAGAGATATAACGAAGCTGTATAAATTATTTATTTGGTGAGATTTTCTTCAGGAAATTCATCATCTCCTTTTAAAGTTGTCTATTGCCTCAAACCATTGCTGAAAGATTATATTAATATTCTAGTCCCTTCAAATGAATTACTTGCTTTGTCAGAAGTATTTGGGAACTTTTTTTTAAAAAAAAGAGGAACTAAAATATACTTCAAATTTTAAAAATGTGCTGTTATTTACAGTATACTTTTACATACACTATTTCTATATCAGCAATGACCTTTTCATTTTTCCTAACATGGAGTAACTAAAAGTGACATATATGACAATAAATTTCTTAGGAAAACCTTTATTTTTAGCAAGTGAAAAAAGTTCCTGATGATATATATACACCTTTCCTTTTCTAAAAACTAAATATCTGTCTTAACTAATAAGAAGGTTTATACTATCATGCAGGAGCATCCTTTTTTGTGTGTCAGTTTCTACTAAATAATTACCAAAACAAAGAAATGAAAAAAGTTTGAGAGTCAATGTTCATTTCCTCACAGCAGTAAGTCATGTATTATTCAATTTTAACCATGTTTTAACTTCTTATGGAAAGATATGCATAGCTAAATTACCACAAATTAAAAACTACTTCTCCCTCTCCCTATCCCTTTTTCTCTCCCTCACACATAGGCACATAAAAGAATCATTATTTTCTTAATATGTAAAGTTCTTTTCTTCTATGATTTAAAAAAATAACAGGTAATAGAAAATAAGTAGGTAGTCTCTTATCTAGTTTTATTTACTTCTATTTCAGAGAAAATGTGTTAGGTTTAACAAATTATTGCAGCTAAATTAATTATGAGAGTGAATTTGTTTTGTATATGTTGTAGCCCCTTGAATTCCTATTATTTGAAAGAAATTTTATACTTTTTATATAGTTTTTATATTTCATACTTTTAAAATCACTATTCCACTGAGTTTACAATAAAAAACAATAACTTAAAGATTTTACTGGTCAGCAAATAACAGTAGATGAAATTAAGAGCTTCATTAAAGAAAAGATTACCAGTGCTGCAACCAATAATTTTACGATTAACAGGAAATAGGCCAGTTGTTTCTCCAGTATGGAGTTTTTCTTGTGATGAGATTGCCAAGAATAGATTTCTATATCTGCTTAACAGTCATTAAAGAAATGATACATTTTCAAAGTAAATCAGTTTCTTCAGAAGCTCTTATACTTTATATATTATATATATTATATATATATATATATATATATATATATATATATATTTATTTATTTATAAAACCAAAGGTTCAAAAGTGCTTAAAGAATGTTTGAAAGTGTAAGTTTTATACTCATAATATAAATAAGCACTAAGTGCATCTCTAAACTGAGAAAAAGAGTTATTATTCTCTCTGAGCTTGAGACTAAGTCACTAGATAGGATATATACCAAACTTCATGTCTGTGAGTTTTCCTTTCTCAGGAAGGGGACTACTCAGCACATTTTACCACCCAGGAACACAGATAGCCTGCAATTATGTTTAAGACAAATCCATATTGTGGAATCAAACAATAGATGCTGTATTAAAATGCTCAAATAACACAAAGATCGTGGTAACTCACAAAATCAATCAGATTGATGTTTGAAGTCCACAAAGAAGTCACTGTTTTTCAGCTATTCCTTTGATTTATTTTTGTTTTGCTTTTGTCCCAAAAATTAAATCCTGATACTGGCAAGTTGAATTTAAAACCTGTCATAGAGACATCTGTAAAGGCCATAGCCAGACACCAAATTTAATTATGTGTAAAATGATAAATAAAACACAAGTTCCAGACTTAATTAACGTAGTGAACAATAAATAGATTCAATAGATATTATATTTAGAAAGTCCCTACATTTAACAGGCATATAACACAAACATAGTATTTTTCTTTACATCACAGACACTAGTCATGAATGAGAGCATGCAACAATTGATTAAAAACTTTCCTAAAACTGTGATGTGTTTTTCTCAACACAAATATATCATTGATGATATCACACAACTCCATTAATGAAGAGGCTAGGCCAATGCCAGGCTAATAACATGGTAAGGACAATTTCTTGTCACCAACCAGAAACTGCTCTTTTTGTTTTTGTTGTTCCTCTGGGCTAACACAAAAAAAACTTTTCATGTTATTTACATTTTTTTTTTATCTAGTTTGAGATATTTTCCAGTAGTCTATTTTTGTTCCAGTGCTTGAGGAGTGGTGGCTATGTTCTGGCCTTTGGTTAGCCATATCTTTTAATGTTTGTGGATTGCTAAGAGCAAATTAGCAAGGATGGCAAATGCCAGCATTCCTCAAGTGATGAATTAGCTGCACCAAAAGCATGTATTCAATGATGTCAACTAATATTTGCAAGGTAGTGCTGGGTAGCAATAAAGAGCAAATGCTCTGGAGCCAGAGTGCTTGGGTGCAAGTTCCTGTTCTGACACTTCTGTGCTTTTTGCCAAGTTACTTAAACTTCTTTCATTTCAGTTGCCTCATTTGCGAAAGGAAGATAATTATAAAGTAGTTATGAGAGTTAAATTAGTTAACATGTATATGTAAAACTTAAAAAATATGCTAGTTATATTGTTATATTTCATAATTTAAGTCACTCAGAGGATATTTTGATCATATGACACTATGACAATTTTTTCTGTTCCCAGTGGAAAATGAAGCTTCTTTACCTATGCCACTGGTTTTCAAACTTGGCTGCACATTGGCATAACCTGAGAAATATTTAGACTCATAATTGGTGTAGGCCTCAGCATTAGAATTTTTAAAGATTTCCCAAGTTATTCTAATGTGCATCCAAGTTTAAGAACCACTGATCTACATTCCCTCTCTTACCTAGGTAGGACACCTCTAGAAAATATAGTCAGAGTGCTGTTGGAGATAAATGATGCTAATTCTCAAAATTCCTATGGCTTATAACAGTTGTCCTTAATTTATAGTTTGCATCAGAATACTGAGATGACTTGTTAAAATAAAGATTGCTAGCTATACAGAGTTTCTGAATCAGTAGGTCTGGGATAAGGCCCAGGGGTTTGCATTTCTAACAGGTTTCCATGGAATGTTCATATTTCTGTTCCATTGATCAGGAGTTAGGTCAGATGAGCCCATAACCACCACACTGTCCACATCTTATGTATGGTCTGTATTAGTCAAGATTCTCCAGAAAAATAGAACTGACAGGATGTATAGATGTAGATAGGTATTCTTTTTTGTTTAGTTTTGTTTTGTTTTATAAAAATTGGCTGATATTATTGTGGAGGCTTGATAAGTTCAAAATCCGCAGGGTAGGCTAGTAGGCTGGAGACCTGGGATCTTGAAATTTGAGTCCAAAGGCAGACCACTGACAGAATTCCTTCTTGCTTAGGGGAGGTCTGTCGTTGTTCTATAAAGGCCTTCATCGAATTGGATGAGGCCCAACCATATGATGGACTTTATTCAAAGTTCATCAATTTAAATGTTAATATCAAAAAAAAAACACCTTCACAGAAACATCCAGAATAATGCTTGACCAAATATCTGAGCACCATGGCCCAGTCAAACTGACACACAAAATTAACCATGCTTGTTCTCATTTGTACACAAGTGCTGAATTCAACATGAAGGGATAAACTTTATTCTCCAAATCTCATTATTATTATAAATTACTGTTAACAATTTTCAAATTAATTAGATGATGATAGAAACAATAAAATTGTAGTGGTCCAAAGTGATTGAGTTTTGTCATAACCAGTGACAAAGTTCTGTGTATTTAGTGACCCAACAGAACAGTTTTCTAAATAAATTTTTGAGATGCCTTTAAACAAAAGACACATGATTCATTCGAGGTACAGTTATGAAGCTGACTCTCCTCCTTCCCAGCAACTCCTTCACGTTGGTGACAGGGCTCTAGAACTGTTTTAAACCCTCTAAATTGTCCTCTTCCCTCCATTGAAACGTATCTGTCCCATGTTCCAATCCCAGGGGTTCCTAATCTCAGCTGTAAATAGAACAAATCAAACTAGAGTGCTAATATGCCATGAAGTACAGGGGTGATTTGCTGACATTGACTAATTTTTATATGGATGAACAAACCAAACTCCTGCCAACATTATTTTACTAAAGAGCTGCAATGGACAGCAGAACAATGCACAAAGAAAGAATTTATTTTTTACACTGGTGTTTATTGCAAGATTAGAATTAGTAAGAGAGCTTTTTCAAACATATGCTATGTAACTATCCACACAGGATATATTAATATGCCCAACGTTTTGATTGTTCCATGTAATTCGAATAAAACTCCTTCCACCACTCCCATCAGTGGTTATCAATCCTAATTGTGTATTAGATCACTTTTATAATATATAGATGCCAGAGCTCCTCCTTAATCCAATTAAGAAAAATCATGTATGATAGCTGGGGAATCACTGTGTTTTAAATGTTCCCCAGGTGATTTTAATATGCAGTCAAGGTTGAGCACCACTGCCTTACATTAAAAAAACAAACAAAAAAAAAAAAACCATAAAGCATAAAGTGACTGAGTTTGTAAGGAAAATAGACAATACTATTTATCATAAAATAAATAAACATTTATAGTATTAATGTATAGTATTTTACATGTATAGTTACAAATTTATAGCCAATGGAAGTAGAAACAATCTAATGTGTAGTGAAGTTTTGGGGAAAAACAAATAGAAATCTCATTCTCTCAGCTTTATAATTTTTATTCATTGAAATTCTTACTCATTGAAAAATTTTCATTCATTGAAAAATTGCACTATGAGTATACAATATACCAGATTCTTAGGCACAACAATATTTTTTCAAATAATGATTAAAAATAGTTTCTTCCCTAACTGTGCTTTTTGTTTGCTAGTCTGATGAGCTTTAAAGACAAATACCCTGCAATCATCCTGAAGTGTTCTTGTAACAATAGATCAAGTAGAACAGAGGCCCTGTTTTAAATTAACTGAGGAATCTCTACAATTCCAGCTCAGACTCAAGCTCAATAAGTATTGATTGGCTGATGGAGAATGAATTGTTTTAACCTATTTATTTTAATTTCTAAGATATTTTAAATATATATATTTTAATACATATATTTAAATAGATACATAAATACTTTGTTTTTTTATAAAAGCAGCATAAATCTTCAGAAAAATTTTGTACTGCAAAATATTTTGTCAGTTTCATTGAAAAAGATCAAAGAACTAATGTATATAAAGAATAACAAATATTGGGGAACTGTTATTCTCCTAATATTTCAAATTTTAGCATTAAGAATATTTTAGGCACCTAGAAAAAAATTATAGTTACTACAAATTCTTATTCAAAAGAGGCAATCTATAAATAAACAATATAATGCAAGTAGGAAATAGTAAGTGGAGTAGACAATTATTTCCATGGTTGGATTATAAAGGTCACTGCTATAATGCCATACTTCTCACAAAATCCCATCAGTTATGACTGAAATGCCACCAGTGTTAAGTATGGCTTTAAGCATCAGTCAGTTGCAGCATATACTCCTGAGAAAACTCATAGTCCCAGTTAAAGTAATTGTAACAGGCTAGGGCCTAAAAGCACTGTGTGTAAAGAGTGGGATTAGGGGCTTCCAGATAGCATCAAAGTCCAGCTTTGTCTACTTTTCAGAAATTGAAATTATGAGACTCACTTACACTTTCTCACTCTATCTGAAAAGATGCAAATAACACAGTAGAGTGCTGGAAAGTTGGAAGCTCTTACAATTAAATTTGAACATAATTTTCATAGCTTAAAAATTTAAAAATTTGATATATTTTTTACATACCTTTAAATGTATAAGTAGAAAAATTTGACAAGAACACTATACTCATAGAATTTGAGGGAAGACATCTGGGTAATCTGTTAACAGCAAAAAGAAAAATTTCAAAGACTACAAGAGTACCAGGGGATAGTCTACAATAAATATGAATGTAAACATTTACATTATTTCAATAAATTTTTTAGATAACACAGATTACTAATATGTGATTTTCAAATGACTAATGCTGGTGATGTTTTTAATGGTGCATTTTGTCGTATTTGTTTTATTTAACTAACCAATAATATTTAATTTTCCTTGCAATTGTGCCATAACTAAATTAATTGCAACCATATTTGCATATAGAAAAAAATGAATGAGATTGTAAGCATAATATTAATAATTAATTTTGAAAATTAATTTTGAAAATTATTTTATGTTTATAAAATTTTGTCATTTTATTTATATGCTTATAAATAATAATATAATATTAATGGTATTATGCATAATTAAATGCAAATATCTAATATTTTGAATGCATAAATTCAAGCATTTGATCACATTATATATATTTTTTTTTGCACAAAACAGTTTTGATATTAATATTCTAATATAACTGCTATAAGTTTTTTGTTTTATTTTTAAAATGGTTAAGGAATGTTACATTCAAGCATTAAGTTTATATAGATCTCTTTATGAATAAAATTAACTCTCATAGAAAACTTTTTAATTAGATTTTATATTTTAGAGACATGAGAATTCTTTACTGCAATTTTGTAGTCATTAATATTCCATTAATTTTCTATGTGGCTTTGTTATTAGCAAGTCTCTAAAATCTCAAACTAAGAGATATACCATTAATCAGGCAAATCTTTCTGAACTATCTATTTCATTGCAGGATTTGGGAGGCATAGAAGCAGAAGAAAAATTGTTAAACTAGTATATATAACTTAAAATATTGTTTTTATATTAAAACAAATACTAAAAACATGGAGATAAGAATAATTCCTCCAAATTTTTAGGATTAAACAGGAGACAGCAAACATATTTGATATAGCTGCTTCAAGCTATACTTCAGCTACCTGGGATACTTACCACTATCCTCTGCTTCCAGGAGGACTTCTGAGAAAATGTTTGAGAAGCATAGCTGTATTCTTTCCTCCTTGTTCATTGAACTGTCAACTGCATCTCTCACTTGCATTTTACAAGTAAATATTTGTTTCTTTGATTAAATTCAACAGGTAATGAGAACTTATTATGAACCCAGAACTTTGTATACATTCAAAGGAATACTTAAGGATTAAACAGAATAATTGAGGAAGGAAAGAGAGAAAGCATAGTAATTTTTTAAACTTACAGATTCAATAAGCATATAGGACAGATGCACATAAAATAAACAATTTTAATAAATGCCACAATAGTTCCACAGTAATAAAATAATTGCTAATCACATATGGGAAAAAGGGAAAGGTCTGAGATTAGAGAGAGGAGCAAACACTACTCTAAGACAAGAGACAACTTTTGTGCTTAAAAGAATTGGATAGAAAAGAAAAGGGCAGTTTTCTATATTTGGAGAAACAACTTGAGTAAAATAATATCACTGGCAATATTCAGGGTCTGAAAAACATTAAAAAGGAAGACATTGGTCATGAAAGATTAAACAAGAGTGAAGATGAAAAGAAAAGATTATTCCTAAATTCCAAACCTGGGAAACAATGCCAAGTTAAGTCTCAGAAGAAATCTCTTGAGGAAAAAGCTTGCATTTGGGTTTGAACATGTTAAATTTTTAGTCATTTTGGGGACAATTAAAAAAAGAAAAAAGTGAAGAGTAGTATTAACACTGAACAAGGTAAGTGATGACAGAAAAAGATTGCTGCTACCACTTCTGCTACTGGGAAAAGCACAGTCACTAAAATGTTTAATTATTTGTACCACAGAGCCTCTTTTTCAACACAGAAACATAGAGCAATGGATATTCTCAATGAAGGTTTCAATAGAACACCTAGGACTCCTCAGAGTTCAGCATCTTTGAGGATTAAAGTTAAACTAATGGACATGGAATCAAGCCTTCTCCCACAGTCTTTCTTAAAAGTTAACTTTCCCACCCAAACCAGAAGTTTGTCTAACTCTTCCAAGTCTTTTAATTCCTTAACTTGAACTTTATTTATTCTAAGGACACTATAAAACTATATGTCTAATGAAGGGCCCTATAATATCAAGATTGTCACTATAATGATCACACTTGCACTCATGGAAAGATGGCATGGTGCAAGCTTCCTACCAAAAGATAAGCAAAATGACAATAAGATTTCTCCATATTTTGGAAACGTGATGTCTTCTAGAAATATAGAGTAACCCAACTAACAACTAGGCCCAAGTGATCCAGGCTCAACTCAGACTTGTGGTCAAAGAAACACAATAGAGTAAACAGAAAGAATTAAAAGATATTCAAATTATTTAAAGATGTCCTTTAAAAAAAATAATAACAGTACGGAAATATACTTTAAAAACCACAAATCATTTTAAATATCCATTCTCCCCGTCTGTGTGGCTCTTAACATCTCGCACTTGGATAGCAGCAACTCCTAAAGCTCTTCCTCTCTGATCTTCTCAACTCCCAACCAAGCACTCTCCTCAGTCCCAAAATCTCATGAGGGCTTTTGTCTTTCTTCTCTCTCTCTTTCCTAGTGTTGTTATTCCTTTTTCTCTTCCCAAAGTAATATCCATCCTCTCTCTTTCATTTTTTTCATTGACCCAAAGCATTATCGAAGTTAACATTGGAACTGAATAATTCTTCTTGGTGGTTAGGGGCAAGAAGAAAAGAAGGGCTAATATAGGAAGGGGAAAGCATGCATACATTAGTGTTTTTTGTTACCATCACATGTCAACACTTAGTTTCAAACTAATTTTCTGTTATTATGTTTTATTTTGTTCTAAAACTCCAAGCTCTTCAGAAGACAATTAAAGTTCTCAGGGGATCTCCTGATCACTCTCTTTTAGGATCAGTTGGGCTTTTGGATTAGTGGGAAACCTAATAGAGATCTCCATTTGTCAAACCACAGAGACCTAAGAGTCCTCTAACCTTGGAGATGTCAGATGTCTTCAGTGCTCCCCTGACACCAGAAATGAAATGCCGTGACACAATGCAATGCCAGGTGCTCACGGATCTGTGGCTGTCTGCATTGCCACTCACCAGAAAACAAGCATGGAATTTCTGTCTGCTCCAAGAATTAGTAAGTTGATAGTTCCATGTTGCTTTTTTTTAATTTCCACAGTTTGTTTTTTGTCCTATTTTCCTTTTAGCGAGTAAGAGAAAGTTTGATTTCATGATTAATTAAATTTTATTATTTTTTAAATGTTAGAGTACCATCAAAGAAGAAAAATCTTATGAAAATAAAAAATAAACTTTTTTTTTCCTAAAATCCCCAAGGAATTTTAGGTTATTGGTAGTAAACAACTAGGTAACTATAGATTTTTATGTGAATCACTAGTTTTGATTATATAAAGTGTAATGATGTAAAAATAACATTGCGCTGAACACAAATTCATTTGGCACATAGTGGGAACTTGATAAATATTCATAAATGAATGATTCTCTTTCTAGAGACTAAATAACTGATGATGGTTGCATATAATGTTTTTACTAGAAAACTAAAACATTTCTTTTTTTTCTGAAAAATAAAAACAAAAAATTCCTTAAGCAAATTTGCTCTTGAGTTTAATTTCAGGTAATTTATCTGAATTATGTTCTCTATGATAATAATTGCAGATATTTTAATAATCATTATATATGTATCAGGGAGGGCTACTTTTAAATCTTCATTTATAGAATAAGAAACCACAGTATAGTGAGTTCAGAGGAACAGGGGTTATAATTATAAGGTAGAATGTGTTAGAATATTCTAGCATTTCCTACTCAACCCTCAACTTGTCTAGTACCACTACAATTATGTGATGTGTAACTATCCATTATATCTACTCGACTATTTTATTCAGTTGAATAAAGAGATAGATAGGAACGTAAGTAACACCAAGTAGTTTCAGATTTTACCTAAGTGCTAGACTGCTTTAAAGACCTTGAATTATAATTGCATAGTAGATAACAATTGCATAAAATAAAAATCATACAGAATGAATGAATTCTTTTTAAAAGTATATTATGTACCGCTTACCTCTTAAGAGAAATGCTGAATACTTTAACTGGGATGAAAGAAAATTTGAAAATAAAGTTTCTTAATTTTAGATAGCTATTCTGTGAATTCATATGTTTAATAGCATTACAAAGTATCACTTCTAAGACACCATTATATTTGCAGACAGCATATTCTTAGGTCAGAAAGTTATGATTCATATATATCAAGTCACTTGGTACTGCTGGCAAGTGTTGCAAGCCTGAAATATAACACAGAGAGGATAATAAAATTTTAACAAGCAGCAATAAAACTAATGAAATATAATCTCAGATATACTACTCTAATTCATCCAGAGAGGAAACACAATAACCCATTCTGAGGATGAGGAAATGAAGCCAGTTTCATAAAAACACGTATTCATCATACTAACATGGATCATTTTAGAATTAGAACTAAAAGAGAATTCAAGCTGGTTACAGTACTATAATTATCATGGCCAAATAAATGAGGATGAAAGGATAAAGCAACAGTTCACAAATGCTTATTTTGGCTCTGTATTTAAAACTATAGAAATGAAAGTATTGGTACTATTTTTAATAGACATAATCTTCTATGTTGAGGACAGAGAAATTTCATGATAGATTGAGCAGCATTTAAGAAGTTAGTTCTGACTTCTAAGATCAATATGTATGTGGGTCACAAGTTTATTTACATACAGTTTGTATGTGCCTGTAATAACCATGCAACCTAGTCTAAAATAACTTCAGGTTGATATTTATTACTGTGTTCCTTGAGGTTGTAATTTGGCAATTGTGTGTTGCCTCACACCTATCCCTTATTTCTTGTTATTCTTCTCTAGTTTTGAGAACCTAGAATTCAAAATTTAAGCATAAGGGAGGAGAGACAGAAAGAGGAAAGTAAAAATGAGAAAGGGAAGAGTGAGTAGGTAAAATGAAGTGAGAGAAAAGATGCAATTAATTATATGAGTTCTTTCTCTGTAGCTTTGATGTTCAGCACCCAAAAGTAATTTAAGGCAGCAAGCTAAACAATAGAGAATGGATTTACTCAAAAGTTGAAATCAGAATGGACAAGGTTTTCTTTTAATAGAAAACCTCTGTGATTGTGCATATAGTAGAGTTTACACATTCAAATAAATTAATAAAGGAAAACAGATTGATAGTTGTCCATTTTCAGGAGCATGCACAGGACAACTAGAAATTCAGTGCTTAGTTTCCACTGTTGGAAGAGTTAGGAAAAATTTAGAGGAATTCATATCAGTGATTGACTTCTATCATCCAAGGAAGCTGATGAAACACATAAGGTCAAGTGGGGTCAAATAATGAATAAAACAGGATATGGGACTCTGTTCAAGTATGTTTTGATAAGTAAAAATAATGAAGAAGAGCAAGATAGTGTACAGAGATTATATAGAGGTTTGGAATTTTTATTAATCAAAGGGCAACCTAAATATACTAGCAGGATTATTTTCCTCATAAAATGAATTCAAGAACATTTGTAAAACCTCAAACTAATAAGGTGCTTGAAAATACATAAATTAAAAGAAATAATGTGTCACATGAAAATGTATAAATCATAAGAATGATTTTTTCTTTTTTTACCCTACATTTTATAAGAGTAGAAAACATAATATGAGGTTTATATCTAATATAAATAATCAAATAATCAAATTCATCTCACTTTCTGTTGTCTCATTTATCTTTTCAAAATATGTATACACCTACCCATTGGTTTTACTTTAGTTGGATGAAAAAAAGTGCTAACATCATTCTCAAAATTGTCCCCTTTAAAAGGTAATTTTCATTTCTTCTCACCTATTCTGGAGTTTTAAAATCAAGATAATGTATTGTTCATTTTTAAAATGATAATTATTTAGTTTATTACCTCTGAGGGATGTTCTGAGAATTAATAATACAAGAGAAATAAAAACACTTTGCAGAAATGAAATGATGAGATTTGCAATAGTTATAGGTTGATAGTTAATGCTACTATTTTCCTACACAATCTTAATGCCTGATTATTTTTTTCATTAAAAACAAAACCAAAACAATAATGTCTTTAACATCTATCTACTATCACTGATTACTAATAATTTTGTCTATGGCAGGGGAGAGGAAATCTCAATATAAACAACATACATTAACAATATTTTTAATATGAAGAATGCTTTGTGGAACAGGAGAAGCAAATTAGGTCACATTCATGTTTTAAATGGATAACCTGGGTTGGTACATTATACAGCGTGAAAATACGTTTCTTGAGAGCTTGCTTTCATTATAAGGTATTCATGTGACGCCATCGTGTGGTAAGCCAAACACATGCTAGTTTATTTGAAATAGTGTGAAAAATCCCCAAAGAGAAAGAATGTGCTATTTGGTGCGTTTAGTTCATGCTGAGAACCTTCATCTTATTAGAAAGAGCCAGAAAAAGTTAAATCTCATACCATAGATCCAAACCAGGTACTTATTTACAAGCAGTCTCAAATAGTGTGTATTTGAAGTCAGAACCAAATCAATATAGCTGAAAAGACCTCAGGCAGCAAATGACATTTCCCACTTCAAAACTGTTTAATATTTTGGGTATCTTATATAAAAGGTCTATCAATTGTTCAAAATTGTGTTATTTGTATAATTATTTCCAAAATCACAAGTTGCTGTCAAAATGATATTTTATAGCTATCTCTAACCGAAAAAAATCTGGGTGTGCAAATAAACAAGGTTAAGTGCATATATGGGTGAATCAGAGTAACTTAAATTGGGAATATTAAACACATAGCATGACTTTGTACTTTTCTCAGATGATTTGCATCTTTTCAAAAGTACAAAATCAAACTTTCCTTCCAACTCTCTTTTACTTAATTTTCAATATCATCTCTAATACTGAGGGATAGGCATAATCATTCAAATCATGATAGTGAGATTATTTTAATGGATTTATATTTTATCAGTTAAAATTTTTCTTTCAAAGTCAGAACATGGAAATCAAAAACACAAGTCAGTAAGGGAGTGATTCTGAATTTAATTACAAAAGTTCTTATAAAGCCTTAAAAAATGTTTTTTCAGAAATAAAACATTATAAAATTTAAATATAGTAAAAACTACAGAGAAGTGCAGTTCAGTTAATTACCTCTCTTTAGAAAGCATTAAATGAGCTGAAGAGATTTTTGCCTTTAATTAAGAGTATAAAGAGAGAAATGTGATCATTTAAATTCTACAGTTATATATATTTTTAAGAAATGCCAAGCACTTTCAAACATATTATCTCAGATTATAAAGTTTAAATACACCAATCAACTTTGTGAGACAAAATTCTAATTTACTTTTCTCTTTTCCCTTCTCTATTGAACACCAACTACAAATTGCTTATTAAATTTAAAATGTATGAAATTATCAACAGATATAAAATCAGAAAGAACATAGCTATAAATCTAAATTTTGGGTCTTAAGCTGTCACTACTATAACTTCCTTCTATTTAATATAGAGACTTTCTACAATATGTTCATGAGTTTATGATAGTTTTCTATAAAATAAGTTTGTCCTGATGACTTTTAGTAGAAAAGAATGATATCTGTATATGAGAGAAAAGAAAAAATAAATAACCTAGTAGGTAAACATTCTGACTAAAGAAAAAAAATGTATTGAGGAGAGATGTAGTTCATTTAACACAAAGATTAGATAAGCACTATTATTTTGGTTATAAATGTTTATTATAGAAAACAAAACAAATGCAATAAATAGACATAATGAAACAAGTAGAAAGCCTAGTGAAATCTTGACATCATTATAGGATTTAGTAATTAAGGGAGGTGGAACCACAGTTAAGACTAGTCCGCAAGTTATTTAATTGCCTGCCAATTCCAGAAAAATTTAATTTAACCACCTTGGGTTTGGTTCAACAGGGATGTCAGAGGCAATAGGTGATGATAGGGCTACAAACTAAAAATCTCCTGAATCTTCAATCCCAAATTTTCACCCCCATGAAGCAGATGAAGGATGTCCAGAAGATCCGGCTAACATTATCAATTTGGTAACAATACTGAACTAAAGGAGTTTGTTGGCCCTAATCAAAGCTAAATGAGATACAAGCAAGAGTTGGCAGCAAAGAAAACAAAGGTTTATTTAGGGAATTGGCACCAAGCCCAGAGATACTGGTGAGCTAGTACCCAAAGACCCGGCTCCCCGATGGCCTCTAGGGGATGAATTATATAGGGAAGAAACCATCGTAGGTAAGGGAGTTGGAGTCGTGGGCTCTACTGATTGGTCAGGGCTAGGGTAAGAGGTACTGATGAACCATAGTGCCATCCTGTATGGTTTCGTGAGATTGTGGTTGGTGAGGTCATCCTGCTTTCACAGGTCTTGGTTTGAGCTGAAACTTAACTGAGGTCAAGATGTTGTCTTTACCTTGACTGGAAACTCTGCTCTAGTTTGGGATCTGGTTAACATGTTCTTGTCATGATTGATAGACCTGAGACTTTATTCTTAAGAAAGTTTGTTGCTGACCAGAACCTAATGTTCTAAGGGCTTGATGATTAAGGGAGTGGTGTGCAGTATGTGCAAAGATAGAAGGATCTGGTTGAAAGAAAGCAAATGAGTCATAGTCCAATTAGACTGAACAAAGCTAGCTTGAATTAAGGAAAAAAATCATACTAAAGAAATAAAGTTCTTGTGTAGTTACAGTAAAAAGGAAGAAGTACTAGTCAGCTTCATATTTACATATCTGTTGTCTTAAGGAGAAAGAAGAATGGAAGTAATCTTAAGTCAAGATTCTTTTAAATAACAGAAATTCATTTTAGACTGTTTAAGCAAAAAAGGGGCATATATTATATGGATATAAATGTTTAGTGCTACCCAAAGAGCAATCCAAAGACTATAATGGGATTAGTTATGTTAGGTAGTTAGGCATGAGCGACAGGAACCATAGAAACTTCCCTTGAAGACCTTCCTTAAGCATCTCTCAGAAATACCTCCCTTTTAAGGTTATAAACTACCCCAAATCCTAGAGCACAAAGGTCATAAAAGCTGCTAGCTAAACCAACTACAAACACTGCATGAGCAGAAAACACTGCCTATACAGTATACAAATTATGAATTATAAAATTGTATACCTAAAATTTATATAACATTATTAACAATATTACCTTAATAAATTTAATTTAAAAACTCTGTTAGGTAGTCAGTCAGGCATGGGCAACAGGAGCCAAGGCCCAGCTCTATAATCATAGAAACTTCCCTTGAAAACCTTCCTTAAGCACCTATCAGAAATACTTCCCTTTTAGGGTTATAAATTACCCCAAATCCTAGTGCACAAAGGCCATGAAAACTGCTGGCTAAACCAGCTACAAACGCATGTGTAGAAAGTACTGTCCATAACTTCAGCATCATTATACCATCATTATAATCTCATGACTATGCCTGGAAGTTCATGAATCTAATTATAACAGACTGAATTCTGGGTAAGTGCATGCACAATAGGCAAAGAGTTATATAGCAGCCAGGTGTCAGCCAAGGTGACCTGGCATAAGGATCATCTAGGACCTCCCATCACAGTCCAGATATAAACAGATCATCTCACTTCTGCATTGTTACAGCTCTCCTGGCTGGACACCTGCCCCTTCCTTTGGGGTGTACTGTCTCATCTCTTTACCTCCTAAATTCCACAGGGCTGCAGCCTTCCTGAGTGCAGCCCGTCTCCTTCTAAAATAAACTTTCAATAAATCTTAGTTTTTCTCAGTCTCATTGACCTGTAATTCTTTGCTGCGTCAGCAGGGAAGAACCGAGGAACAACACACAACTCCACCTACACTATCCACCACCTCCTCTTCCCCCACGACACTGGGGTGACACCAGATTTCACCTCACCCCAGGATGACAGTTATAGAAATTGAGATTGAGCATTTGGAAGTCGTATAGCATTTATAGAGTACTTCCATCTGCTGATTCTTTAAAACATAATGTGGACTCTGCATTTATTTCCTATAGCTACTATAACAAATTACCACAAACTTAGTGGCTAACAACAGAAGCTTATTCTTTCACAGTTCTGGAGACCACTCCTGAAATTTTTAAAAGGAGGCCTTGAGCTAGTGAAGCATCTTTGCCAGCATAAGCAGAGAGCAGGTAGCCACCACTGTCTCCCAAGATAGTTGCAAGCCAATGACTGGTTGGCAGGGGAGTGTGAAAATTCAGTAACTCTGCCTTCAGTCAAGACTAACTTAGATTTGTAACTTAGATTCCAAGATTTCCCAGCTAGATTAGGCTGTCACCACACTTGCTTGAAATAGGACCTTTGCTTTTGAATGCTCCCTCCCTTACCTGGGAGCACTTTCTTAATAAATCACTTGCATATGAATCTCTTGCCTAATGTCTCCTTATTTTGAAGAAACTGACCTAACACAAAGGTTATTTCACAGATACTTTGCTCAAAGTCTCCTTAGGCTGGAGAGTCCAACCTAAGACAAAAGCTATGTCACATGAATAAAGAACAGTATGAGAATCCAAACCTCATTGAAAAACGTGAACCGGCTCTCTCATCCAGCTTCCTCTGGGCCTCTGGAGCCTCATTAACTATTTCCTCTGCTTCTCTCAGCATGTCTATTTTAGTTTTGTCTTTGCACACATCCATCTCTGTTTTACTGTGTATTACCATAAACTATTTTACAATAGTTTTATATAAAAGAAGTTTATTCAATAAACTTTAATAGAAAAAAGTATGACTCTATGGCTCTACAAAATCACAAAACTCTTTACAGTGATAAGCAATATTAATTACTTCTTGGTCCCACTCAAGTGAGGAATGAAAAGTGAATCTGATTAACTCAGTACGTTAGAGTAAAATGGTGATGATATTGGGTAGAATCAGTAGACTTGTAAAATATACAAATGACTTCCAAGTCTCACACCTTTAAGAAGGTTCTTCTCTTTTAAGAGAAGAGGTGCATGGCATGGGCAGATACCACCCATGTTCTGCCTACAGGGAATAACTGGAGGAAGACATGAGGAATCACTCTGGAAAAACAAACTAAAGGAAACCATAACTGACAAGGAGGTGTATCCTAGAACAAAAATATATTTGTCTTTGGATACAGAAAAATCTTAAATTGAATGCAGGGTAAGAAAAATTTTTTAATAATTTAACCATTTACTGAAGAATAAAATCACAATTTAGTCATGGGGAATTTTATTAGTTAGAATAACTTTAAGATAACATATTTTACTAATTGTGATTAAATACAATGTTATCTTTATTACTTAAAAGCTAGTCATCATTTAATGAATACTTATTATATACAAGGCACTGTATTTAAATTTACTTGACAGTGATAAATGCATATTATCCTCATTTTAAAGATTCAAAACTGAAACTCAAAAATTAGTTACTCACAGCCAGATAGTAATCTGGTAGCTTTGTTACCAAAGCCCAAGTCATTTCCACCCTAACTTGCCATCTTAACCCTTGTCAATAACTCTTTCCCCAGTGTGTTAGCCAACAATCCTGTTTCCAAGTCAATGCTGCTTCTACTGCATTGACTGCCTCGGCTTCACTTCATTCTCTTTTAGAAGAGTGTATGCTCATGCCTATGTTTCATTTCATGCCCTGTTCAGTTTCTTAGGATGTGCACACATCTCTTCTTTGGGGCATTATGGACCCTCATTCAGTTCCGTATGAGAACTTCCAAATAAGCTTAAATGTTTCTGTCTCTGAACTCCTATGAGAATCTAATGCCTAATGATCTGAGGTAGAACTGAGATGGTGATGCTTGCTAGAGCTGGGGAGCAGCTGCAAATACAGATGAAGTTCTTAACAGGCCCAGTTTCTAACAGGCCATGGACCAGTACAAGTCTGTACCCCTGCCCTAAATGACATCTCACTCCACTCTTTTTTTCTTTTTTAATAATTAACTTGTTATAAATTCAGCCACTGAATAATGTTAAAGATGGGAAATAGTTTCTGATTGTCCTGAGTGAAAATGGGAAATGAAATATCACTTTATCCCACTGAAGTAGTGTATCAGAAATTATTGCTTAAGGATAGACAATGTAATAGAAAAAGTACCACCTCATGGAAGGTCATGAAAATAACAAAAAGTACACTTTAAATCATTAAGATGAATTAAAATGTCATAGAAATTAATGAAAATGATACAAAACTTGGTTAAAATTTGCATCTATTTGTACTTTAGTTGGTTAATTTGAACCATATTTACAGATCACCATGCATCTGTCATTGATTACAAATCATAATTATGTTAAATAATAAAAACCTAAGTCAGCACAGTATGCTTGAACCAAAAATGTTTTGGTGGTGTTTTGTTTTTTTTTATGACTCAAGCACTTGAATCTGAGGATATCAATATGAGGAATTCATGAGAGAGCTTAAAGTCTTGCCATAATTAAGTTCTTATTCATTCAATTAATATATATTCATTTATATACTTATATATTTTATATATAAAATATAGTTTATATATAGTATGTATTATATTATATTATATTATATTTATTATATTATATTATTATATATGTGTATATAGAGAGAGACAGGATTCTTCTTGGAACTAAGGATCAGAGGAGAAAATATACCATTTCTGCTTTAATGGTATACACTAGTATGGTAAATGGTTATTAATAAATGAATAATCATTACAAATAGGTAAGGTAATGAAAGAAAGAAACATGGGGCTATAGAGTATATAAAATGGGAGACTGATCTATCATGGAGGGCAAGAAGGGCCTCCCTAAACAAATAATGATAAAGTCGAGATTTGATGGCAGAGTCCGGGTGAGTTAAATGGAGCTAAGGGATCTCTAGAGTGAAAGAATAATGTGAGCTAAAGTCCTGTGAACAGTCATTTGAGAAACTGGATAAGGTCCGAAGTGACTTAAGAGCAAAGATTGGGGGATTGGGTGAGTGAAAATCATGAGATTAGGCTGGTAATGTGGGCCAGACCATCTGAAAAATAGGATGCAGAATTAAGAATGTTGATCTTCATCAAAGAGCTATAGAAGCAACTGAAGAGATTTCAGTATTGGCCAGATCATTCTGGCTGTAGTGAGGAAAATGGATGGGAAAGAGCAAACGAACAATGAACAACCAGAGAGAAAATGATCATAGCTGTACAAGTGGAAGGTGATGGTGCCCAGGAGTAGAGGTGTTGACAATGGACAGATATATAGGCACTTCTAAGAAATATTTAGGAGCTAATAACAAAAATATACAAGAGTCTAAAAATGTTTGGCCACAATACAGACAGAATGAGTCATTCTTTCTAAAGTAAAAAAAGACTTCACAGAAATAGCATGGAATGTGGACTTGAACAATGAATTAAACTTTGTCAGAGGCAAATAAAGAAATGATATTTTATGCAGAGAAACCAGCATGACCAAACCAGTGGAAGCTTAAAGTGAAGTTTCTTGAAAGCTGTACTTCTTTCAAGTGCATTTTATTTTCTGTCCTCAGCAGTTATCACAATGCCTGTCAAACAGTAGCTAGCTGTTTCAGTAAATGAATGTGTTCAGAAAATAAATGCATTCATAGTGGCTGAACTGTGTAATTTATAGAAGAAATCCAACATAGAGAATAACAATGGAAACCTAGACAATTAGATATTGAATTTGAACTTCCTCCTCTAGGCAGTAGAAAGTCATAGACAGTTTTAAGGCACAAAAATAACTTGACAGATCTTTCCTTTCAAAATGTAAATAATAACAACAAAAAAAGAGGACAAATATGAGGTTATAAGAAAGTTGAGGCAGAAGTACATTAAAGAGGCAAATGCAATAAATCAGGTGAGAGACAATACAAGCCTAGGGCAGGAGCACTATAGTAATAATTGAGAAGAGATGACAAATCCCAAAAATATTTGGTGGTGCAGGATATACCACAAGGTAGAAGAAATGGGACAGCAGCACATTGGATGGGAGAAAACCTGGACAGGAGACATACTGCTTTCCCTCTGCACTGGGGAGAAGGGGTGAAATGGGGTGGAAAGTTAGATAGGCAATGGGGTCTCTATCGTCTCAGAGAATTTAGATACTAGGTTATCTAGTGAGGATTGAAGGCACTGGGTTGAACTCAGGCATGAAAGTATAATAAAATTTTGTTAATTTTATGGGAAAAAGGGTCCACTAAGAAAGAAGTAAAATAATTAATGAGCACATTGGGAATGCACTAACTGCCACTAAATGGCTTTAAGATGGCTAATTATATGTTATGTGAATTTTACTTCAATTAAAAAAATGTGTAGTGAACAAAACTGAGATCCTGGAAAGCATGCAGTCAAGGTCAGTATGAGACAATTAGAAGGAAGAAAGCAGGATGCTCAAAGACTGTGGCATGTTCTGCCAAATATGTTACAGTTCTGTTTTGATTTTACTGACATGAAACAAATTAAGACCAAAATATGAGTTTATCTTCAAAGTTAGACAGAGAGAAAAAGCAATATTACAGGCAAAAAATATAAAATGCACACACAAAAAATGTAGTTGGATGTTGGGCTTTTAAATCAAAAGAGAAAAAACAGGTCTGCTAAATGTAAATAACTGGAGGGTTTTTTCTTTGAGTAGAATTTGTTTAATTATTCCCAAGGATGTCAAAGTAATGATGAAACACTCCTTTGTAAGAGTATTAAAAAAAAAATGACATGTCCAAGTTGATGTAAAGTTGAGGATTTCCTTTGAGACTGTTCTGACAAGATGTATGGAGTGGGCTGCTCTATTGTAATATGAGTCATCTGTTTTGTCTGGGACATGAAATTCTAAGAATGAGGGGGAAATATGATGCATTTCTGTATGTCAATGTCTTTGTTACACAATAATAGCTCTTTATAGTGCAAGGCCTTTTACCCTAAATCTACTGGTTGTGGATTTGAGTAGGGACAGCTAATTCTTTCTTCTTTATAGACAGAACTCAAACATAGATGCCTTCAATATTTCCCCTTATCTCCTGCAAATATTTTGCTCAGCTCGAAAAAAACTTTATTGTCGAGTTATTCTCTCTTCTAGATGAGATGATGGCACAATACAGCTCATCTCAGCATGCTAAAAAAAAGTGCTTACTAAAATTTACAAATCTCATTTTTTTTATCTTGTTCCTTGTGCTCCCTTTGACCTTTGCTGGTGCCTCATGATTTTAATGAGCCTAGATTTTTCAAGTATCCATGAAGTCATTGGTATTTAGGAGGTAGTGAGGTTTTTTGGAAGCAGCTGTGAATAAAAAGAATAATTGGTATTTTTTCTGTACATAAATGTTTGCAACCTAGTTGGAGAGGAAGTGAAGTAAGCACATATAAACAATATAATTTATTTATTCAACAAATATGTATAGGGTACCAAATGCCAAGTACTGGGGTACAGATAATGTCCCTCCTTACATGTGTCTATGGAAGGACACATTGTAAATAAACAGTAGACATAAAAGTATATACAAACGTGGTTAAGTGCTACAAGGGAGAATGAATGTATTGATTTGGGAAAGTCGGAATAAAGGTGAGAAAGACTCTTTTAGTGGAATGTAAAATATCATAGGCCAAAGCAAAAGATGATGACACATGGAATAAATGGCACCTATGAAGGACCACTAAGTAACCATCTAATGAGCTAGAGATAATGTCTGGGGACAGTAGAAGGGGAAAGATTATGAAGGACCTTGGAAACCCTCTAGAGAATCTGAATATAAAACAAAGCAATTAGTGGCCAGGGAAGTAGTCTGTTTTAAAATGCATTTAACAGGACTTGACCTTTCTGTCTATAATGAGGACTTACTCTTTGTCCTATGACCAAAGAATTTTTCAAGTGGTGAAAAAAGAGTCAGAGAAAGGAACTGAGGACTTGTAGCAATTTGTCACATTTGTCCTAGTTACTATGGGTTTTCCTTATGTACCAAACTGAAAGCATAAGTGGAGAGAAAGTGCTACTTTAAAATCCAAGTTAAGAACAAAAATAAAAAAGCACCAATCATGTTATTGAATTTGCAACAACTCATAATAAATATTTTGAGCTTCTTTTCTCAGCCCTAACATATACTTAATTATGGTATGTTTTTATTATGCAATTAATAGAGCTAATTATTTTTTTATATTTGAAATATTACTGAGTAGACCCACTAATACAGAGTAATAGATAATCCCTAGAACAATTTTGAAATATGTTATTTTCCTGACTTTACCTCAACAAGGTCATGAGATTACTTTTCTAGACTTAGTATCCTGACATTTTCCAGTTTCTACCCAGGCAAATTAAGTTAAATAATAATAAAGTAGATAAAAACTACTTTCAGAAGCACAGCTTTATTAATTAAAACAGATTTTTTTTATTTCATACTTAAGTTATTTAGTATCTCCCATTTTGTCCACCCAAAGAGGTTATATTTGTTTTATTGTCGTTGTTTTTGTTTTTATTTCTGTTTTTAGCCGAGACAACCCTTGGATGACCTCACAGATTACAAGAATCTTGTCAGCTTACAATCCGTTATTTTTTTTTTTTTTTATGCTTACAGCACCTGGACTTCCTAGGTGGTCTCCCATCCAAGTACTAACCAGGTCCAACCCTGCTTAGCTTCTAAGATCAGACAGGATTGGGTTTATTCAGGGTAGCATGGCTGTAGATTATATTAATTTTTAATAAAAGAAATTTTAAAAATTAAAAAACAGAACAAAACATTAAATAATAATTGTCTGTATAACTGACTAGATCATGGGAAAAACTTTTTATTTGAATGAATTTATGGTTGACAAATTAGGGCCAAGTTGAAAATTAAATTTTAGAGTCTTTTTTTAAAACTTTCTAAACCACACAATTGACTATCTGAAAATTATATAGAAGAACCACAATATATCAATGCTTTAAAGTAATTTCTGCAGTAAGCAACAAATATATTTTAATGCTTTCAGAGAAAATGCATTGAAATGAAATATGCTAGTTAATAATTTCCTGGGTTCCTTACCTTACATAATTTATGAGAGTCAGAATCTATTTGTTTTGTTAAATGAACATTAACATGAGTGCTTATTTGAATAGCACTTCTGTTCTTGCACCAGAACTTGTTTTTAACTGATTCTAAATGTATGTTTCTAATGGTATAGGTGAAAATTACAATGATGAAAACATAGAAAAAATACACCTTTCAAAATTTCCAAATTTTACTCTTCTTGGAACAGATCCTCCTCATAGCCCTTAGAAGGTAACCACCAGAACTATGAGACCAATTGTTTTTAAGCCAACAAGTGTGGACTATTCTTTATTGCATCCCTAGCAAATTAATATAGCTTCCATAACTCTTTCAAACACATATGATCATTTCTCTACCTTTCCATCATGGTCCTTACTCTTTTCAACTTCCCAGGCTTTTATACTTAAAAAGATTTGGATTTATTCTTTAAACTAGCATAACTTGAATAGCAAAATTAGATGAGAATAGAACCAAGAAAAAATTATCTAGACTTATTGCACTTATAAATATAGAAGTTTCAGAATATACTATAAATAAGAACCTTTTATTTGAAAAATACAAAGATAGTTCAATATGAGGAAATCTGTAGATGTAACTTACTAGAGTATATATATATATACACACACACATATATATATACATAGATATAGATATAGATAGATTAGATAGATATAGATATAGATATAGATATACATATACATATAGATATACATATAGATATAGATGATATAGATATAGAGATATAGATATAGATATAGATAGATATAGATATAGATGATATAGATGATATAGATATAGATAAGTATAGATGATATATAGATATAGATGGATATAGATATATAGATATATAGATAGATATAGATATAGATATAGATGATATAGATAGATATAGATATAGATAGATATACATATACATATACATATACATATACATATACATATACATATACATATACATATACATATACATATACATATACATATAGATAGATATAGATTTTTTTTTAGGTGAAGCAAGCCCTTAGTTGACCTCACAGATTGCAAGGACCTTGTCAGTTGACAATCCCTTATTTTAATTTTTTACACCTACAACACCTGGTCTTCCTAGGTGGTCTCTCATCCAAGTACTAACCAGGCCCGACCCTGCTTAGCACTAGAGTATAATAAAAAAATCATCTCAATAGATACTGCTAACATATATGATAAGCTTTGATAAGCAATCTGGAAAAAAACAGAAATCTAGAAAAATACAAAGTATTATTGATAAGTAATTTATAAGTAAATTGATGAATAATTTTTTTAGAAGTCAACAGCAAATTTTAATTTAATGGTGAAATATTAAAAGTAATCCCATTAAAATCAAGAATAATACAAAACCAACTTAAAAATAATATTTTAGAAGTCCTAGCTAGTAAGAAAAACAAATTAAGTATAGTGTACAGGGAAGTAAAACTGCTATTATTTTAGTAATAGTTAAAACAGTAGAAAACAAAAAGATATTCCAAACAAATGGAACATTAAGTTAGTTGATGGCTTATAAGATAAGTAACAGATGATTCTTAATATCTAGACTTCAATGAGAAAAGCAAACCATCCAACAGCAAAATATGCATTACATAAGCAAATCTTTGTCCCCAAATAAAACAAAATAATATAAAATCTGAATAAATATATGCAAAGTTGCTAAAACTCATTAATTATCAATAAAATACAAATAGAAATAAAAAACTACCATGTTTTTCTCGTCAGATTAACAGAATATGAAAACTATTGGTGAGGAAATTGAGACAGAAGAAACTTATAAATTCTGAAGGAATAGAAATTGGTATAAAAATTTGAAGGGGATTTGCAATTATCTCTCAAATTTTTAAATTAACATTTATTTTCACTCTGTAATTTCTACAACAAAAAAAGTACCAGTTAACAATGTTTACTTATTTATAAATGTACATATTTTAAATTATTTTAAGAAGCATGTGTAATATTTATAATTCTAAACAAAACAAAAATAATTTTTTAAGAAATATCTGAAATGCCAAATTTATAGCTCAGTAGAATTATTGGGTTTTGAAATACCATGGTGTCCACTTTATAAATTATTTAGCCAAGGCTCATAGATCTGTCAGTCTGAAATCACAAAAATCATAAAATACGCAAAACTTCAAGACAGGAATCTCACTGCTGTAAACGTATATAAATTACCATGCATTGTATTTAGAATTTTAAAAATTTGTAAGAGGACAGAGGTTTTATTTTTCTTCAATTTTAGAGCATTAGTGTTTAGAAGGATATTTAAAGTAATTTCTTTTCAGATGCAGCTTTTGACAGCAGATTTGAGCTATTTGTTTATATCTATATATAAAAATCTTTGAAATCGGATTGTTGAGTTCCTAGTAAGATAATAAAAAATCACAATTTTAACAGTAACATAGTCCTGTCCATCTAGAAATCCATGCAGATATGTCTCTGCAAAATTACAGAGAGTGCTTGTTTATAATAAATTCTAAACTTCTAATATGACCAAATAGAGCAATAAAATCAGAAATTTTATTAGTTAGCAAAATAACTAATCATTTATTTTTTTATTTTATAAATATACTTTTTTAAATTAAGTTTGTTGGGGTAACATTGGTTAATACAATTACATAATTTTCAGGTGTACATTATAATTTGACATTTATATATTCTATTGTGTGATTGCCACCTAAAATTTAGTTTCCTTCAGCTACCATATATTTGACCCCCTTTATCCCATCTACCTCTCCCAAGAACTAATCATTTAAACACATTTTACCTAGACTCTCTGAACCCATATAAAGACTAATTCAAGAGAAAATGTGATATTTTAATTTGAGAGTTGTTTTTAAAACATTTTTAAGAGCTATACAGCATGAAACTTGTAGAAGAGTTTGCCTCAGCAGATTCCACTGACAAGACAGTATTTTCTTAAAAATGGAACAAGATTCTTTAGAAAAAGAGTTACCTGCCAGAGTACGTTTTATGCCAAAAATTTAGATTGTTTTAGAAGCATACAATTTTTTTCAGCTTTTATTTTCTGTATTGAAAGCTAAAAATTGGTTTTATTTTTATACAACCATTATATTGTATAAGGCATAAAAGGTATATTATATACTAGAATAATTTACTTTTCTTCTGGTAGAAGAGGAATTATGATTATTAATTTTTTTGGTGTTTGTTTTTAATGTAATCTTTATCAGGAATATGGCAAAATGAGTTGTAGAGCTTCCCACCCCATTGCCCTGCTCTCCAGTACCTGCCCCAATTCTTCCTTCCTCCTCCTCATCTGTCCCCACCTTCCCACTTTGTTCTGCCCCAGCTGCTCCTCCCCAGCACCATTACCTTCCTCTTCCACCTTCGCCCTCCACCTTCTTCAACCTGTTCCCCCAACCAAACCCTAGGTCTCTCACATGTATCTCGGGCCAGTGCCTCTGCCACCTTGATTGGGACCCTGTGCTTAAGTTACACTCCTTCATTTCTCGCAGCCTCCTTTCTCTCACCTTTGACCTTCCCTCTCCCTCCAGACCCCATCTTAAAAAAAAAATTGAGTTGTAGAAATATAACTTCCATCAATGACTTAAATAAGTTCTCCTTAAAAACAACAGAAAGTTTTATTTTATAGTGGGGATCTACAAGTGGTTACCAGGACCCCTTCTTGGAAGTTGCTTGAGCTCAGCTCCCCATTCTATCTCCTTGCTTTGTAAGAGATGCATATTTCTGTGGTGCACCTTAGAATCATCCATAGAGTTTTTAAATTCTCTAAGCCCAGACAGCACAACAAATCAGTTAAAATTACATCCTGGTCTGGAGGCTGGAGACCAGAGGCTAGAAGCTAGGGGTGAGGAGGTGAGTGGTCAGTATTTTTAAAGGTCTATAGGTGATTTCACTGTGCAGCCAAGTTTGAAAACCTGGTCTAAGGTAAGCCCACTTTGCCTTCACATCACTCTTATTTCAGTACTGAACATGTGATCCAGGCTGGGCCAATCAAGTTTTTCTCTTGGACTTCTGGGAACTGGGACTGAAAAATAAAAATGATTATTATTCTGCTATATTCGAGCTGTACGTGACAAGAACATGTAAATTCAGAAATGGTTGGCATCCATGTTCCATAATGTTCCAACTGAAGAATTGAGGAAGGCAGTATGTATTTTTAGAGCAAAATATAATTGTTCACAGAGCAAGAGTCATGAGAAACAATGTGCATGAACTTCCTTAGTTCACCACTGCAATCAAAGCCCCAGAAATACTCTCTAATCTCTCAAATTCCATAAATTAATCAAATACCTTTCCAAAAGCTCTTCTTTTGCTTGCACTAATTTCAGTTACATTTGCAACTAATGGATTCTCAACTCATTTATATCATCAGTAGAGTTTTTTGTTATGTATAGAGAGTCCGATTTTTGTTTAATGTAAAGCTTTCTAATACTCAGAGCTGACTGTGGCAGACATGGAAGTTGCTGCTTAGACCACCTTCAAGAGAACCTGCTACAGAAGACATAGTCAACTGACAATTCCAGTTATCCGTCTTCTGGATCCACCTGCTGCTTCCTAGATATTCTGTAAGCATGATGAGGGTATTTATGTCAGGCCACTCCTGCCTGAGGCAGGACTCTTCTGATGAGCTGCTGGGGCTTTTTTAATGAAATTCGCATCAACCTAATTGAAAATTTCTCAGAAGTACACTGAGATATAAGACTCTCAACCTAATTCCTTTCCTCCTTTCAGTGGTGTCAGTCTTACATGGCTATCTGAAGACTCTCCCTACTAATTTCTGCTCTCTCCCCTTTTTCTCTTCCTAGGTGTCCCTTCCAACAAATATACTGCCTGTTGTATTAGTCTTCTGGAGCTGCCATAATAAAATAACAGACTGGATGGCTTGAACAGCAGAAATTTGTTTTCTCACAGTCTGAGGGCTGGAAGCCCAAGACCAAGGCATCGGTTTCTTCTAAGGCCTCATTCCTTGGCTTGCAGATGACTTCCTTCTGAGTATGTCCTCACATGCCCCTTTCTCTACATGTATGCATTCCTCTCTCCTTACAAGGACACTAGTCACAGTGGATTAGAGTCCCACACTTGTGACTCCACTTAACATTAATTACCTCTTTACAGGCTTTATCTCCAAATGCAGTCACATAGAGGTTTAGAGCTTCAATATATACATTTTGGGGAGATTCAGTCTATAATCCCTGTATAATATCCTCTCGATATCTGCTTCTTGAAGGTTTTAAAATGATGCACTAAACAAAAAGAAAATGGGCTGACTTGGGTAATGAGCTCTATACCAGTGAAGGTAGTCTCACAGTGCCTTAAAGACCACATCTCAGTAACTTTTTTTCATTGAATTTAACAGTACAAAGTAACCTGGAATCTGTCAGCCTAACAGTAAGGTAAAAAGTTTATTTAAATTAAGACCTGATAGGAAAAGAATCGTAGGAAGACATTTCTGGCTTGGAGCTCTAAGGTTTCTTTCTTTTCCATGACCTTATTTGTACATTGGTGCAGAAATATTTGTCTGTTTTATTCACTCATGTAATCCACATACTCAGAATAGTGTCTGACATATTATGTGTGTTCCACACATAGTTGTTCAATAAATGAATTTATTGTTGCCTTCCTAAAACCTTTAGAATTTTCTTTGAAATGGGCTTGTGGTAGAAAGCAATCATAGGATACAAAAATGAGTCTGTGAATTCACTGGATGCTATTCTTGTCCATAAAGTAATTGCTTTATCATGGCCGGTCCAAAGCATTGTCGAAGTAGTTGACTGCAGCTCAGGATATGCCTCACAGCCTCAATGGTGTACTAATTGTTCCAAACGTACCCATGCTCAGTTCCCCTCTTTTTCTGACTTTCTTACCTTCACATATCTTGTTTCAATATTTTTACAGTGTCAATTTGATTTAGTAATCTGGCCTTGCATTTTTAATATTAATATGTGCCAAAAAAATGTCATAGGCTGCTTACCCACATAACAGCCCTTCACCTTTGTGCTCTGCAAACATGAACACAGCTGGGGCTGGACTGGAGTAAGGCACAGGATGAACCTCCTGCCAATGCCTCTTCCACTGGATAAAATCCAATTTTCAAATATAAATTCTCTGTGAAATTTTGAAGCCTGGTGTAGCAAGTAACCCAGGTGCAAGTTCACTTTCAAATCAGTTTCATTTGCAAAGAACAAACCACTCTAATATAGAAGCAATTATTAAAAGTTTTATTGCTTCAGTTTCTTAGTACAACCTGAAAGAACATGCTTTGTAACTCTGAGGAACAGGTGAGGCCTACCATGGGCTGACTTGAGTACTGTCACTTCCTATTCAATTGGGCCTTAGCTCTTTAGACGTTCTACTACTTTTGCCTCTATATACACAGAGTAGGTTCTTGATAATATTTGTTGCTGAATGAATTAATTAAAAATTTTTCACACTTATCTCTAGAGGATCTAGTGGCTATATCTTCTCCCAAATTCATGTCATTAATAGCAATATCAAGAAATCTGAAATAAAATTATTTCAAACATCCCAGTCCTATATTGGCCATAGAGACTAAAGGATTTCCAAAAGAAATGAGGCAATTATTAAACAAACATGCAGAAAAGTTCTCTTTCCAGCAGTAACACCATTTCCAGAATGAAAAGAAAGTTGGAAATACTTTGACTCATGGAGACTAAGACTGGAATTACAATTTCAGGCAGAACAGAGGTAAATACCTCTGTTCTCACAAATTAACCAATATGTTTACTGATCTATAACCTATCCCTGTAAATGGTAAGTTCTAAGGGAATCTGTAATGACCCTGTCACTTGGATTTCTTCATGATATAAAGTTCAAATAGCACCAAGTATGCTACGTTGGCCTTCACAAAACCACTGTTCTCTGCCAACTCTTTAAAAGTAGAAATACATATTCCTTGGCAAATATCAAAATCAAAGATGAAATGTGTCAGCCTGAGGTCTAGACTCTCTTTCTCTTTCTCTCTTTCTCTCCCTCTCTCTATCTTTCTCTCTCTCTTTCCGTCTCTCTCTCTCTCCTATTTGCAAGTCCATCTCAAACATAGTTAGATGAAATTTAGAAATGAGTCTCTGCATGTTGGAAGTTTGGCTGATCCCTACAGTTGAGTGTATTTAGGTATTATTAAATGAAAATCAGAGAGCTCTTCCATCTAAAAAATTTATTTATCTTCCTTTCTTTTTCTTCTTCATATACTTTAGGTTTTTCTACTGCCTTGCTTTTTTACATTCACGTAATTATCAGTAACTGCTTGCTCAAAATTCGTCATCCATAGTGTGCAGTGGTAATTGGGAGAGAAATTACACCCAGGAAGATGACTGAGCACAATTTCTGGTGTGTGTCAAATACTCGATACATGTTACTTTTGCTTTTCTTCTCACTTTTGAGTTCCAACCATAATTAGTAAATATTTGAATTTTATCTGTCTTTCAACTAAAAGACAACTGTGTTGCATGAGTCACATATATATATGTAATTTTATATTCTGTTCAAAGAGTTGATAGAATATAGATATTCATATAAATTTTTAAATATACACCAATTTATTGTTTTACATGATGCAAAGTATCTATAGTGGAAGAGAAGTTTATTTTTCTATAACTGTCAATAAAATATCTGATACATGCTTAATGTGAACTATAGGTTTAGGGGTCATAAAACTGCCATTTGAAATGAATTACCAGCAAGTAATCTTACCTCCTTACTTCAAAGATACAATATTACAAAGACACAATATTAATTATGTCCCTCTGTGGTTGTCCTTTCGTTAGTCTGTTCTAGTTTTCATAGTTCCTTTTGTCTTTCAACAATCATATTCTGGCAACTTACTCTGGTAATTAAAGTTGAGTTCAAGGAACACTATGAACTTTCATATTATTCATTCTCTCATTCATTCTTTCCATCATTAGGTTCTGCCTTTTCTATTCTAGATCCACACAGCCTAATTTAAGTAATATACCCATCCCAGGTTTTCACACCCATCCCAACGTGATCTAGAATCTCTCATTCATAGAGTCCAGTTACTAATCAGCAAGATTCATATACTGCTCTCATGAAAATCTGTACCACTTGTTTTCTAATTCTCTAAAACTACTAGTTCAAATGTAAAGCCAGGTGAAAGATAGATGAAGCCAAAGCTGGTCCCCCTGAGGAGTTGTTTTGGAATAAAGCTTTAAGGCCTTTCCCTCAATTCAAATTAATAGGCCAATGTCTCTTCTACTGTCTTAAGTAGAAATAAAATAAAATAGAATAAAAATAAAATAGAATAAAATAGTACCTGCTATGATCAATAGAATTTAGTCACAAGAACTTCTGTTTGTGTTTACTCCCTTGCCCTCTGAGAAAAGTAAATATTTAAACACCAATTTATGATGATAAAGTTATATTTTACATTTACAAACATAAAAATGAAGAATTGTCATTTATGGCAAAAAAATCTAATTATGTTTCATTATTTAATTTCTAGACAACAACATATGTAAGAATTCTTTAATGTGATTTATATCACATGAGAATCTTATTTTCTTGAAAAAAGAACTTTTTTAAAATTCTGAGAAGGCCAAAATACCATAAAATAATCAAGGTCTGCACATCATAAGTAAAACCTTTCGACTATTATTGAAACAGAAGTATAATTATGCCCAGGAAAAAGATAATATCAGCAGAGAAAATACGCCTTAAGTAGTCTATTTTTTTTGCAAAACTGATGGACATGAGTGAGCTCTAATATCATTATGTTTAGAAATGGCTTCATCCAGATCCAGCTGTACATCATTAACATTCACTTCCATACAGCCATTGTAATAAGCATTCACTGGTGTTGCACTGAATGGAACATCTGTAAAAACAGAACATTAAAATATTAGCCCAAGACTTTTAGCATCTTTTCTGCTTACGATTGAAGGAATTATTCAGACTCCATTTCCAACCAAATTCAAATCCTAAAGAAAAAGTTAATAATGTAATTCTATTTTATAAATTTTTATTGAGACACCTCTGTAAATAAGGTACTGTACTTGGCACTGAACTGAGCATCCACAAGTTCCTTTGATTCCATAAACACAATCAGTTCCATACAAACCTAAGATAAACGCACTCACGTGTAACAAAGATCATACTCTCACTTATAATGTTCTACTTCATTATTGTCTCTTTAAATTTGACAAGCAGTTTAAGCACTTAATTGTTAAATCGCTTTTTGCTCTAAAAAAGTGATTTAACAGTTAAATCACTTTTTGCTCTAAATTATAGCTACTTGGAAATCTTTTTTTAAATGCCATGATCATTATAACTCTTTTATTATTACTGTAATAAAAGCAAATTTCTATATTTTCCAAAGAAATAGTTTCTTGCTGAGCATACAATGACAGGTCATGATAGGGAATTCACGTAGATGTAATATTTGGTGTTCTAAAAAAATAACAATTATAATAATGCTTCCGTGAATAAGTTTATGGCCTTTGGGGCCTTCCTACACTTTCGCTTTCTTTATCAAACTTAATATTTGGGTTATATCCTTGCATTTCTAAGAACTACGGTTCATCTTAAAACCATTCATCTCTCCATTGCTTCCTCTTTTTTGGGCATCTCTTTTCCATTAATTTTAATGCCTAATGGACAGTCTATAGCTCTCATTCTTCTTCCTCAGAACCTTATTCAATTTATACACACACACACACACACACACACACACACACACACACACACACACATACATATATATATATATATATATATATAATATACACTTTAAATTTTCTACCTCTAAATTGACACTACTGTGAATAAAGTCCATACTTTTCTGTGGGTTCAGAGCATTTTTTTAAAGAAATCCTTTCATGGCTGGCTGAGTATCATAGATTATGCCACTATTATAAAAAACCTCAGAATCATCAATTTTCCCTAATTTTTAATTCATAACATGTAATTTAACAAGCATATTTTGCACATCAATTATAATTTACTCATCCCATAGTTTACACTTACTACCTCAATTTTCAATGCCCCTTAATTTTTCCTCACTCTTCAAAACAGTCAGTCTTCAGTGCTGTGGTGAAAGACTTGGAACCATTGACTTTTTCATATTTTTACTTGTTTTGAACTTTTCACTGCTTGTTTGATTTTCTAAAATTGCATTCAAATAATTTGTGAATAAGGTAGGTGGATTTCAATATAGAATTTATTCATTTAAACTATAATTATAATTTCTAATAATTAATCCTGGTAACTTAACCTCCTAATAATTAACCATACTAATTTAACTATCTATATGTATTTGTAGCCTATTTACTTCTAATTCTCAAAAAAAAAACAGATAAAAATTCTCTATATGGAAAATGAAGACCCTAGTTCAGCAGCTTTCTCATCTGTAAAACAAGGATAATAGTACCTACTTCACTGAACTATTTTGAAAATTCAATGAGTTGATAAATTCAAAGCACTCTAAACACTTCCCAGATTGTTTATTATGTACCAACTGATGATAGAATAACTTGTCACTGCAATTATTATATTACTTCTTCACCTGGACCACATCAGGCGCCCCCAACTCATCTCGAACACTTTTGCCTCCCACCTGTCCATCTCCATCCATTATATACAGCGGATTTCTTAAACTGTAATATTTATATACAACTTCCTTGTCTAAAACTTTTTAATGGCTCTTAAAACAAGACTCAGGACCCTGAACTAGGTCTACAAACCACCTATCTCACCTCCACACAATTCACAGCTTCATCCTGCAATGCCATTCCCACTGCTTTCATCATACTGATATTCTATATATTCCTCAAGAATGTCAATCAACCTCTTCCCATTTTTCCCACACATGAACCATTTTACTTGCATACTAATGCCAATTCCCACTCTCACCACCTGGTTAAATCCATTTAATCCTTCAAATATTAGATTCATAATCTTAGTCTCTTCTTCAGAGAGCTTGTTTCCGCTCACCAAAACCAGAACAAGTCCCCATTTTCAGGCTCCAAAATCAACCTACATTTTCCTTCATAGAAGTTATGACAATTTTTTTTTATCTTTTCCTAATCACTTGTTTAATGTCTGTCTCTGCTACTAGATTGTAAAACCCTTAACAACAGGGATAAAATTTATTTGTTCATTGCTACATCCCTAGTGCCTGGGATGTAGGTTCTTTAAGAAATATTGAGTGTGCAATAGATGGAATAAATATTGAATTCATAAGACTACTTTGAGGATTAAATGAAATAATGTATTCTTTCTGGCCAGGATAGTCAAATGTAGTAGAATTTGGTTAGTTTCAGTCCATCATAAAAAAATAAAAGGAAAATGTACCAATAAAATGTCAATATAAACCCTCAGAAAAATAATAATGCATACTGGAATTTAGTCTTCCCTCTGATACCCTTTTACTAAAATTATATGTTTAAAATATCATTGATTTGATTAAAAATATACTTTTTAAAACTGAAGAAAAAATAAGATACCTGGAAGGCCACCCAGGTAAGTGACCACTGTTCCTTTCATTGCTTTATCCAAGATGGCAAATTGTCTTTGAAGGTCTTCAGAGTAGACAATATCTTTTTTAAGTGGAGTTGACAACTCCAGGTTTTTTCTGTTGACTCCGAATTCCAGATGAAATTGTTGACTGGAACAAAGATTCATGGCCTCCATCCGAAATATTATCGTATTTTCAACAGACACCAGAATATCCTGAAGAATAGGCAAAGTCTCAACATAAGCAAGTACAAAGATAATGCCACTTAATAATGAGTTTGAGCTTTTGAAATTCAAAAACTGAATTTCAATGAGGGGAAAAAAGTATGATAGAGTATCCAAGTTTAAATTTACATATGCGAGCAAAACTGAAATGATTTTTGTGCCACCCAAGCAACCTTACAGACATGGGACAAAATGAATGAAGACGCTCCAAGAGAGAAAAACCAAAGATCGCCAGCAGTAAATTACAGAGTATTTATAAGAAGATTCTCAAATAAAAAAAATGTATTCATTTTGCTGAATTTTCAAACCGCTGATATACAAAATAACTCAACTTGTTGACAGTGATCTATGCATACAGCTCATATGTGTGTAGAGAAAGTGTAAAACATAAGAGAAAATAAAATCAAAACTAAGATACTTATGTTAAGTGAAGTCTATACTTTGCAAATAAAGTTTATTTAGGAAATTTGTTACTGTATTATACAGTCAATAACCTTGAACTCATTAAGACTTAAAGATGGCCAGTTGAGAAAATGTTCCAGAATGATCAGTAGTATGTGGAATTACATTATAAAACAATGTACACAGATTTTGAGAAAGCAATATGACATGCAAATAATGGAGCCATGGAGACAAACACAAAATGATAAAATATATATCGAAGACATGACATGTGTTAACCTCCATACAGGAATTTAGTGTTAAAGATAGGAATTCCATTTTGTTTAAAAAAACAACAACAAAAAACAAGAAAACAAAAAGCTGAAATCCAATTGTAGTAAGCTCCTGTGGTAAATTTGAGCTAAAAACTCAGCAGGACCTTTTAAGTTGCTTACGTAAACCACCAGAAACTCCCCAAAGTCATCCTTTAAGTTGTAAACAGCACCCTTGTTTATTGCTACAGGTATTATTCAATTATATGTCTCTTTCTCAAAGGTACAGAGAGCATCCAAGCCAACCTTGGCACAAATGCATGCTTCTTGCTGTAATGTGTTCGAATGCACTGCATATGACACATGGATAGAACACTTAGCCTCTAATAGAAGTCTGAATAATACAGATCTTCTGATAACTCTCATGTTTCCTTTTATCCAAGAGTTTTCCCTGTTCTTCCTCCTAATTTCAAATCAGAGTTGCCAGCAAGAAGCCAATTGAACTGGTTTTAGTTTTCTCTAGTCTTTCTTAATCTACTCATGGGAGTAGATTAGGAAGTACAAAACATTATAATTAGGCACTAAAGTAAAAAAACATTATAATTAGGCACTAAATATCTGAGAGCAGATTGTAGTCAGACTCACTTCTATGGTGTTAGTACAGACTAATTCCCATAATACCTCAAGGATTCTGCATAACGGTGGATCCCTACATGCTCTGAGAAGGCTCCAAGCAGCTTGTGTGTGAGTCTACCTAATCTGAGCTACAGATACAATAGGTTTTTTTAATCTCTCCCCAGTACTACTTGTTTCAGACCTTGGAAATAAATCAGCAAAAAGATAACATTTATTGAGTTCTTAATGATGTGCTAGAGATTTTGTCAAATATTTTATATCATCATCTCATTTAATCTTCAAAATAGCACTTTGAAGTAAATACTGCTATTATATTCATTTTACAGATTAAAACAACCACCACCACCAAAGATCATAAAGGTTTAGAATAAGGATACCTGAAGCTTTTCAGAGGTGGAGTCCACCAAGGACAAGGCAAAGGGCACTGTGTAACCAGAAACCAAAGCAAACATAACACCAGTGCCTGTGGACGGACGAATACTCAAGGACACATTTACTTGCCAAGCCTCAGGATTCGATGTATTATCTGTTTAAACAATGAAACAGAAGCAAGATCGATGTACATCTAAAGTATACCACAAGGAATTATTACAATATTATTAATACTGAAAGCCATTTTTGTGCAATACTAGAGATTTTACTTCTCCTTTCTTATGATCTACATAACCTAGGCAAAACAAAACAAAAAAATTTTAATGCTGGCAAGAAATACATAAATGGAGCCCCATCCTTCCATTCTTCCTAGAATAGAATTCTGAATTGTGATATTTAGGAATATTATGAATTTTCCCTGTTTGTCATTTAACAGCTCTTCCTTCTGCCTTGTACATTCACTAATGCTCTAATCTGAGTGGTCATATTTTATAATTCACATTTATAAAGAAGTCCAACAAATCTAGTGTAATATTCCTCAGGTAAATTTGGGTATAGCTGCTGCCACCACTGGACTATTCCTCATCCAAAAAGGGGCCAGGCTAGAACAGTGAGAAGGAAAAATATGATTTATATAATAGAGAAGTTGGGTAGTTCGATAGTAGAGAAATACACTGAAGTTAATAGTTAACTCTGACATTTGAATGGAAACGCTGTTCCGTGATTCTCTTATAATACCACTCTTTTTCTAAATCTTTTATTAATAGCCTATCTTATTAGATAATAGTGCATGCTGTAGTCTCTACCATCACTTTGTTTCCCACAGTAGTCATTCAATGAATATCTGTTGAATTAATATTCCTAAAATAATTTGATTCCTTAAAATATTAGTTCACTATCTGAATAAAGTCTCCCTCATTTAATATTAAGTAATATATAACAGTAGCCCAAATACCACTTGGAGGCTTTGAAAGGGTTAATGTGAACAGAGACAATAATTTTCCTTTGACAAGATGTTTTTCCATTTAGCCATAGCTAATGCTATAACTCTCTAATTCCCATCAAAAAGAAAAAATATATATTATATATAATCATTTTGAAATAAGTAAATTTACAAAGAAAAACTAAAATGAATATGCAAATAAACAGAAATTATAATGTAACATTAAATATATAATGTAACTATATAAAAATATAATGTGACTTTCCATTATCCATGAAAAACTAATTACTGATTAAAGTAATTTTTTTCAGACAATATTATTCTAATTTTCATATTTTCTGAGAGTTTTTCTTTCAACAAATTATTGTGGCCAATTGTTTCTATATTTACTCATCAACCCAATTTAAACATTTTTTAAAAAAATTCTTCATTTACAGAACTGAGCTAAATTTAAAGACACTGTTAATTTATGTTAGAAAAACAGAAAGTGCTAGAGTAGGCTTCTTCCTTAAAACTGGTTCTTCCATTTTTAGGCTGCAAATACACACATTTAAAATATAATTTTTTTCTTAAAGCAGAGCTATCACATTAACACTAAAATTATAATGCAAATTCTTAGTACCGCAAATAAAAAAACTTCTAAAACAGAAAAAAAGGCAAAGAACCCAATAAAATAATTAAGATCTACCGCATGAAGAGATATTCAACTTCGGAAAAAATTGGGATGAAAATATTTAAAACTATATACAGATTTAATTTTCAACTTTGATTAGAAACAAATCTCAAGCATAAACTTTGTTGGTAGAACTATAACTTGATAAAAACATCTTTGGAAGAGAGTCTGATAAAGCTGTAAGAATTATACACTTGCATAACCTCTGAGAGAAATAATCTAATATTCTTTTCTACAGAATTAATTATATAAGGGTACAAGGATATATGTCCAAGGGCATTCATGGAAATATAATTTGTAAAGGTAAAAACCTGAATCAGTCTGGCAAGTCCACTTAGGCTGCAGAAAACTGGAAAAAGCACTGTTCTCTCCCTTACAACAATATCGGGTGCCCAATTATCTACATAACCACAACTTTCCTTGGACTATCAAAGAGCTGAGATTGCAGAGCAACTAACTAACTAACTAGAAACCAAAAGAAAGACAAGTGCTTCTGAGGAGAGACAGGATGAGAGTACTCTCTTACCAGGCAAACACCAGATACTATATAATTTAACAAGAATTTAGGTAAAAATTTTAACTACTTGCTAAAGTCCTAGTGGGAGCTGGTGTGGGAGTACAGAAGCCCTGGGAACTGCCGACACATAAGAAATTCATACCCATTCACGGCCTCTTCTTCACAAATCTTACTGGGTGCTCAAGAAAAAAAACTAGGAGCAAAGAAAGATATTAGAGAAAGCTTCCTTTCTAGTGCAGGCTTGGAGGAGAGGAGCAGCAATCTGTAAGAAAAGGATAAAGTCCCACTCAGATTCCTCTCTGTCTGCTCTATGCAACAGAAGCCTTAAAGCATTGGGGAAAAGGTAGCAAACCTGTCACCATTAGGACATATGCGAAGACCCATTCTACCTACAGATTAGGGAAAGGAAATAAGAAAAAAAACAAAACAAACAAAAAGCAACAACAAAACAACCTACCATGAAGAAGAAACAGAAAAACATCCTGAATTTTAGCCATTAGACATCTTCCCTACTGGTGCAGGGGAGGGAGACAATGAAAAGCTCACACCCAGGACTGAGGAATACAACACTCATCTAAGACTCAATCTGTACAAGAACAATAGAGAATGCTCCCCTCCACTACAGTCCTGTAATATGCTAGCAAATGCCAGGGAACAAATAAGAACACTCTGCTGGGTGAGGCAAGACCATGAAGAGACATTTTCTTCAGGCATAGGGATAATAAGAATACCTAAAGTTGAGGATGGATTAGTTAATAAGAAAAACCCTCTGGCAAACCAGCTGCTACCATAAGCATAAGATAATGTAAAAGGAATTTGACGCATAGTTATAGAAACAACCATACCTAAGCTGCTCTTCTCTTGACTAGATTGATTCCTCTCTTCCCCAATTAAGGGCCTAGCAAAAGCAGAGGTAAGCTCATTTCCAAATCTAAATATTATGTATCTCAGTCTCTACTTTTCTACATAAGATGCTCACCTTTAAATCAAAATTATGTGATACAGAAAGAAGAAAGGAGGAAACAACACATTGTCAAGAGACAAAACAATCAACACGATCAGGCTTAGATCTGACACAGATGTTGGAACTATCAGGAAATTTAAAATAATTATAATATGCTGAATGCTTGGGTAGAAAAGGTAGACAATATATATGAAAGTAATTTTCACATATAAAAATTTCTTTCATATATGAAAGTAAATTTTATATATAAAAATTTTGAGATGTGGAAATTTTAAGGGAGGATCAAATGGATATGCTAGAAATGAAGATGAATCCTTTCGATGTATTAATCAGTTGACTCAATATAACTAAAAAATTGTTAAACCTTATAATAAGTCAATAGAATTTACCCAAGAATAATCAGGCTATGTGCCAATAATCTTTAAATAATAACATAAGTACATTCAACTACTTCCCCCCACCACCAACATACTGGGAAATTTTTATAAAAAGCACATAAAAGTATAAATAAGCTAATACTATGCCTGACACAAAGTAGGTGTTCATAATGTTTACTGAAGGAATTATTGCTGTTTTTCACTGCATAAATTTAGTCATTTATGAGAAAAGGGAGATAAAATGAGAAATTACTTACTATAATCTATGTTAAATTGAGCAATTCCAGAACCAGGATAGTAGGAACCTTTCTCCACAGTGACAAAACAATGCTTATTTTGTTTTTCTTGAATAATTTCCTCTACTCCTGAAGCTCCTTGATTCATCAAATTCCAGCCTCGTATACATCCATCTAGACGAGGATTAATCTAACAAAATAAAATATAGATCAAGGTCAAGAAGTCCATTTTTAAGTTAAACAAGTCAGACGGATAGTGTCTCAACTAGATACAGGTTTTCATTTAGATGAAAAACCTTTTCTTTGATTACATTTTAAAATATTTTAAATATTTTGAATTTTGTCTAAATTTTTCTTTTCAAAGTGTCCCTCAGATGTATAGTCTTTTTCAGTAAAAGTGAGTTTATGCCATCATAAGCCTCCATTAGGATCCTAATAATTTTTAATATTTCAAATGCTACCTGTCTCTTCTGTGTCATTCAGGGGTAACTTTTCTGCTCTCAAGTTCTATATAGGTTTCTGGCTGTGGCCTTGGGCCCTACGTTGCTTTCTATTTTTCTTTAATTGCTTTTACCACATAGGTTTATCTTGCTATCACTCAGAGCCTCTTCAGGACCTAAAGTGTTTGCATTCTTTAACCTCAGCCAGACTGAAGATATGTAGTAGCCATTTCATAAATGGTTGATTCTTTTTAATAATTAGTTTACTATTAAAATGTCTTGATTTATCAATTTCAAAGGACGTGTATATTCACTCTGACATGAGTTAACTAATTCGGGTTTTATATCATATTGCAGAAATCATTTAAGTTAAGATAACTGTGAATTTCCATGAGTGAAAGATGGATATAAAATAGTAAATATTTAAGTTAAATCAGCAAGTGTAATTGGCAGGTCCATGATTTCAGATAAAATTTTTAAAACTCTTCAAGGACAGTGATTAGTCTCCTTCACGAAGACTATTCCACAGTTATTAAAACAAAATTATCTGTTATATCTAACTTCAATTTATGACAGGCTGTAGTTACACTTCCAGCAAAGAATTCTTGAAAAAAAAAAAGTTCCACCTTATGTGCTATTCTTGTCTCCCAAAATAAAATAAATCTAAGACAGTTCTTTGAGTGACTTCTGCAAAATAATGTATTTTTGGATTTAAATATATGTATTTATAGCTTAATAGCTAAGTATGGATTATTATAATGTTACCACTAAGTTTATGCTTGAAAATTTAAAAAAATATACTTCAATATAATACTTGGAATTTAAACGGGTTCAAAAACAGTACACTCAGTCTCCTTTCCTTAATATAGTTTTGAGGGTGACTAGTGTTATTTTTCTATGTTCAGTTCAAGTTGTCACAATTGGTATGTTTAATAAAATAGCTTCTTTGACGCTCAGGAAAACACATCTTCAAATCTATTATAGACAAAAGGAATTCACCGATGATCAATGATATAAGCTTGGATCATTACCGGTCTAATGAGTGCATTCACCACTTTCAGAGGAAATCCTGCAAAGTATACTTTGGTTTCTAGAAATCCATTTGCAGGCTTAAAAAGGCTTTCGGGTTTATTTATATTCATTACGGCTTCTTTAGCTATTTTCACACTAATACTCTGTTCTAATTCTTCCACAGAGACCTAGAATTAAAAAGACAAAAATTATCAAACAATCAAGCATTATTGCATGTCATATGAAATACTAAGATTGAAAAATCTTGTTATTATTCCAATAAATAATTTTCCAAAGTAATAATTCTAGTGTAATTATTACTTTGATCCGATCCATTTGAAATTTCAAATGATTATAAAGGTGATAAAAATGTGTTTTAAAGGGATAGTATTTGATCAAAATTAAATGACCATATTTTAAAGTTTAAAAAAGTCAATATTACTGTTAAATTTAAACATCTAATTGTAACACATGACTTTCAATCCAGTATATCATAAAATGAACAATTTTAAAAAAATGTGAGTCACTACAAAATCTTAGAAAACTGTTAAGTACTTTCATCTGTCAATTGTCTGATAGTACACAAATAGAATCAATAACATAAATAAATTCTTAATATAAACTAAGAGTAATCGGTACATCCATAATTCTGTTCATTACACACAAGTTGTAGTTTATTTCAAAATTCAAAAGTAACTAGGTTATAAGGAAGCACAACACATAAAATTAAACTTTTTTTTTCAATTTTAAAAGTAGCTTGTTTTTTTTTTAAAAAAAAGAAAAGGTTGGTAGTGACAGTAAACAACAATAAAAAAATCCTTCTTTTATAAAGACAGTTCGAAGAACCACTGTTAAAATGTCATGTAAAACTGTAGTACTTAAAATGCAAACTCTTCATCACTAATCACTAACAGAAGCCAAGCAATAGGCACATTAAAGCATCACTGCAGGAAGAGAAAAACTATGCTCTAAAGTAAAATAAATTTGGTAACATTTACAGATTTAGTCAGTGTATACATTGTCCTAAATATGGTTAATCACAGCATTTTACCCTAATGACTATTCTCTCTCCTTGACAGATATCAGTCTGGCTTCATTCTCTTTCTACATTCCTACCATCCCTTCTTAATCTCCTGGCTAGAGCCTCTTCTCAATCTCTACAATGAGCCCAAACTCAACCTCCAGACCTTTTCCCATTAGCCATCATGCAAGTATTACTAAATGGGTGCCCTATTGTCCCACTCTAGGGCACTTGGAAAATTTGGGGGTGGGTGACACTTTTAGTTGTCAAATAAGGAGGAGTTATGCTGACACTGCAAGATGCCAGACACTCTGAAAATCTGCAGGACAGTCGAGCAAAATAAATAATAAAATATCCAATATCCTGCAAACCTTCTGAATGTCACTACTGGATATTCATGTACGGTATACTCATGCTTATCATTATTTTGGTTTGTGCACATATAAACAGAAAATATGTGTTGTACCATTTTAATATTCCCTGAAATTTTGGAGAATGTAACAGTCTTGTAAACCAAGGATGGATTGGTGTTTGTTTGGATCTTTACTGATGGCAATACCTTTTACACACTTCTGGTATTTGAGTTGCCAAACAACACCCAGCATAATTTTTCATTTGTAGCTTTCATGTTATTATATGTATAGGAGAAAGATTTGGTAAGTATTATACTTGTACTTGAACATTCACATTTTGAAATATATATTATTTTATTATAAATTACTTTCCTTCATTTATGTATTAATTAGGTCATTCCATTTGTTTCTATTAGTGATATGTAAAATAAGCTTACATTATTAATGCATTTCATTACTGGACAGTAAAAGAAAAATTTAACTATTTGGGCATTGAATGAAACAGAGTTTTGAACCACAGGTTATGTACCCAGTCTCATGACCTTTAAATTTCTTTATGTTGAATACTCAAAAGTTTATATCTACTTGAAGGTCTGACCTTAAAAATATGTCTAGAATCTGATCACTTCTCACCACTCACACCATCAACACTTTAGCCAAAGTTGCCATCTTCTCTCTACTGGGTTATTGCAATGGTCTCCTCACCCCATATCCTGTTCTACTCTTACACTCTACTATCTAGTTTTCATATAGTCATGACATCTTGACCAGAATTATCTTTTAAAATTAAAATTAGATCATGTCACATCTCAAAATCATCCAAGATCTTTCTATTTAGCATAAAAATCAAGTCCTCACTATGTTCCCCAAGGCTCCACATTATGTTATTCCAGATCACATTTCTGAACTCTTTTCCTATGATTCTCTCCCTCTGTCACTTCACCACCTCTACACTGACCTCAGTATTGTTACTAAAACACAACAAATATCTTCTTGCCAAAGACTTTGTACCTGCTGTTCACATGGCACAGAATCATCTCCCCCAATATATTTTTCATGACTTGTGCACTTAAGTCTCTGGTCAGATATAATCTCATCAGAGATAGCTTTCCTGATTCCATTTTCTCACCCACCATCATCACTGTCTATTGCCTGGTTTTGTTTTTCTTTTTCCTCCTATCATTGATCACTATCTGACATACCTATTTGTTCATTCATTTGTGGTTTTTATCTCACCACTAGAATGCAAGCTCCATAAGAGCACTGACTTCGTTTTATTCACTTTTGTGACCTTAGCACCTAGAATAAGGAATAGCACATAAAGTGCTCAATGAATATTTTGTTGAATGAATAAAATTATGATACAAATTATAGATTTCCTATCAATATTAGGATTAAACTCAAATATGAGATATAATCACTTATAAAGAAAGAATATTTATGTCTATGGGTTATAGTCATTCTAAGTACTTAATAATTACATATTCTATTTAATTTATCAGAGTTACAAAATAATTCTAAGGTATACATTTTAACTCCTTATTTTTAAAGTATTTTACTTGAAATTTTAAAATAATTTAAAATTAGTAAAACAATTTCTATCAAATAAACAGTCCGTTTACAGATTAATTTAACTTAACAACTTTCTTGATTAAAATGCTTACTTAAAATATTTATGTATTTGAAATAATTACTGTGCTGCATAAATTAGTTTAAAATAGTATAATTCATTAATAAGCAATCAAGTTTATAAACTGGTAAAATATCATGTGGTAATATTTTTAAAATAAAAAATATGGAGTGAGGAAAAAAACCTTACATGGGAGGGTGATAAACATTCATAATTGTTAAAATATTGAATTAAAAATTTCATATTTAGCATCAAATTTATTACCATATTAAAGTAGAATTTTCTCTGACTTGTTTTTTGTTTTTAAACTGTATGTAGAATTGCATTCAGCCTATAAAGGGAGGTTTTCATTAAAATGTTTTAATTAAACTATAATATATCATTAAATAATAGTTTTGTTTTGTTTTGTTTTGTTTTGTTTTGTTTTGTTTTGTTTTGTTTTGTTTTAACAAGGATCATAAACATAGGAAACAAAATGTATGGAATTATATAGCTGCCTTTGATACAGGCCAGAATCCTGTCTTTAACAGTATCATCATTCATGGACAATTCTTTAATACACACAATCTGCAACTCATGATGTTAACCTCACAGGTAAGCATTTGCCTTCTTCATTATATATATTACAGCCTACGCAAACATTTATCTAAATTCTACTACAAACAGCTGATATTTTCAATTTGTATAGACTCATTGAGAACAAACTTGTGTTGGCTCTCTTTGCTGAAAAAATGATTTTAGTGATTTTAGACTACTTTGAGACATTAGCAGTAAAATGTATTTTTCAGCTGTATGCATGATATTTTAGATATAGCTATATTAGGAAAGACATAGTAGCACAGCATCTAATAACAGCATCAGAAGACACCAGAGAATTTTAGTGATTCTATGACAGTTGCATCTGATCCTGTGCAGACAGCATCCTTTTCGAGTTAGGACACAAAATCTATACCTCCTTCTATTGGGGTGGGAGAGGGTGATAGAGTGGAGGAAGGTGGGGAGTGAAAGAGTGCAGAGTGCCTAGATGCTTCTCAAAATGTCCTGTTTTTCAGGTTGTCTGACAATTTTATTTACAGCGTTTTAGTAAATCTTAAATATACTTCTCTTTTTTATTTAGGGTTTTAATATAATAGGGTTTGATTCTGATAAGCAAATTTGTATGTATATATGTGTGAGAGAATTTGTGTGTGTATATATATGTATATACCTATACAGATCTGTATTATATATACAATTTTTGTACTATTATTTAAAATAAAGATGTTTTTTAAAACATATGAAAGTTTGACCAAAAGAAATAAAAGGCAGATAGTCTTTTTTCTAGTGAACCACATCTGTGCCTAACTGTACTTTATTACTACCTCTACTGTAACGTATTTCACATTACATTGTACTAGTTCATAAGGCAGCATTAGCTACTGAACTTTGAAGTACTAAGCTCAAGTGCAAGGAAAACCTTTTCTATAGCTGTAGTGCTGTGAGCTCAGGAACTTAACACTTTAAAAGTGCTCACTAAAAGCTTATTGAATATTTGAGTACATGATTGGGTAAATAAAGTCAGCGATGACTTCATATGGCTTCTCTATATGGACTTCTCATCAGCTCCCACAAGCATTGAAAGTTTCTCTTTCGGGTACCATGTTCTAAGGTGAAGCTGATCTCTCATCTATCCTCTGCTGGATGTGGCAATGGCTTTACTGCAGAAAAGCTTTCCCCACTATTGACTAGCAGTAATCCCTTCTCCAAGAAAAGTTCCTTTTTAACACAGTTTAACACAGAAAATGTTTTTCTTGATCATTATAATAAAGCCTCATTTTTAGGGACTATCTAAAACTGCTAGTTTCTAGGCACTCTACTATTGGCTAATGTATACTACTTTATAAATTGATTATCTATATGTTAATATTTAAAACTAAATTAACTTTGATTTTGTTCCTGGGTATATTTCTCTTTCATTTAAAAAATTCAGTATAGTTGTCCTTGATCTGTAGTGTCTTTGCAAAAACTGATAATCCCTGACCTATAGAATCATTGTTCACCCAGCGACAGCCACTAAAAAAGGGTAAGAAGTTAAAAACAGAATAGTTCAAAGAAATAACTGAAAACAACTTCAGAAAAATTCTAAATGTATTGAGGTTACTCTTTTGCAGGCTGTTTCATGGATTAACAGTACATATAATATACTTCGTACAACATCAGATTAAATGCAACCCATTTAGGTTTGTTATCACTAAAAAAATAAATTACTAATCATTTTATACAAACTGCATAAAAGTGGAAAGATTCTTGATGAAATCTGCACAACATACCATATTCCATAGACCATTATTAATAACTTTGCCTCCAGTTGTAATTTGGGTTGTATATTCATTCTTAAACTGAATTTCAATCTTTCCATCACGAAGTGCAATCAGGAACCAAGCTGAGTGATCAAGAGATTCTGCATACAGGATAACACCTTCTGAATCATATGTCCGGAAATCAAATTTGGCTGAAAATCTGAACAATGGACAAAGAGAGAGCCTTAATAGTGAAAAATATAGAAGGCTCAATATAGTATTCCTTTTTTTTTCTTGTGCTGGCAAATAGCAATATGTTGAAAGAGTCAACTATTTCTACCCCTGGAACAAATAAAAAAGAAGGACAGAATTAGACTGTATGTGTATTATATCTGACTCCATGTATGTTTAAAATCAAGTTATTATATTTTCTTGCTTATTTTTGCAGTCTTTTTCCAGTGAGGAGATGCTCTGGTAATTTTTCATCTTTTTTTTTTTTTTGGCATTTGTTTTGAAGGGATTCTTTCAAATGTTAGAATATATATGTACAAATATTAGGCATATTGTATCTCTCCTGGACCCTTATATACACTATATAATGTCATAAAAAAATTTTTTTGCTATGTCTGTAAATCATTAGTAAAATATATTAGAATTTCATGATTGGTTTATCCATCATAAAGCATACTTTTCTTATGATTTCATATATTTCAGGAAGAAATCACTCACAGATATACAAGACAGCATCTGGATGATAGCAAAAATAATTAAGCCTTCATATGTGGTAAAAATAAATAAAATAAAAACTTTAAAATGTCTTCCTTTAGCTTGATTTCAAAAGCTTTCCAAAACTCTAACTTCGTAAATCACTATTCTAGAATACACCGAAGGAGAGCTTAAAAGATACAGTTTAATATTAGCAAACAAATTCAACAATACATTAAAAGTATCATACACCATGATCAAGTGGGATTTTCTTCCAGGGATGCAAGGTCTAACATCCACAAATCATATGTGATATAACACATTAACAAAATAAAGGATAAAAATCATATGATTGTCTCAATAAATGCAGCAAAAACATCTGATAAAAATTCTCAACAGAGTTTAAAGAGAATGTACCTCAACATAATAAAGGCCATATATGACAAACAAACAGCTAACATATTCACTGGGGAAAATGTAAAAGCTTTTCCCTGAAAGTCAGGAATAAGACAAAGATGTCCACTCTCACCACTTTTATTCAACAAAGTAGTGGAAGTCCTAGCCCCAGAAATGAGGCAGAGAAAGAAATAAAAGGCATTCAAATTGGAAAAGAAGAAATAAAACTCTCACTATTTGCAGATGACATGATAATATATATAGAAAACCCTAATGACTTCACCAAAAACTATTAGAATAAATTAACAGTTGCAGGATACAAAATCAATATGCATACAATGTATGTGAACATACACTGCAAACATACAATCTAAAATATATATGACTTACTGTTAAATTGTAAACTTGTAACTTACTGGATTTTGTTCACCAATGTCACTATAATAAAAAGAAAGTCAATACACAGAAACCTGTGGTATTTCTATACACTAATAATGAATTATCAGAAGAAGCAATTAAGAAACAATCCCACTTAAAATTGCATCTAAAAGAATAAAATACCTAAGAATAAATCTAACCAAGAAGGTGAAAAGACCTGTACAATGAAAACTATAAGACACCGATTAAAAAAATTAAAGAAGATACATATAGATGGGAAAACATTTTGTGCTCATAGACAGAAAAAATTGATATTATTGAAATGTCCACACTATTCATGCAATCTGCAGATTCAATGCAATCCGTATCAAAATTCCAATAGCTTTTTCACAGAACTAAAACAATTCCAAAATTTGTATGGAACCATAGAATATCCTGAATAGCCAAAGCAATCTTGAGAAAACAAAGCTGGAGCTATCATCCTTCCTGATTTCAAACTATACTACAAAGCTATAGTGATCAAAATGGTATAATATTAGCATAAAAACAGACTTACAGATCAGTGGAACAGAACTGAGCCCAGAAATGAACCCACATGTATGGACAACTAATTTATGACAAAGGAATCAAGAACATATAAGGAGAAAGGGCAGCGTCTTCAATAAATGATGTTGGAAAAAGTGGACAGCCCTATGCAAAAGAATAAAACTAGAGCACTATCTCACACCATACACAAAAATTAACGCAAAATGGATTAAAAACTTGAATGCAAGATCTGCAACCATAAAACAGAGAAGAAAACATAGGAGATAAACTCACATTAGTCTTAGAGATGTTTCATGGACCTGACTCCAAAGGCAAGAGAAACAGAAGCAAAAATAAACAAATAGACTACATAAAAGTAAAAAGTTTCTACACAAGGATTAATATTTGAAACACACAAAGAACTCATACAACTCAAGAACAACAACAACAAAAAAACAATCCAATTAAAAAGTGGGCAGAGGATCTGAATAGGCAGTTTTTTTTAAAGAAGATAAACAGATGGCCAACAGACATATAAAAAGATGTTCTACTTCACTAATTATTTGAAAGATACAAATCAAAACCACAACGAGATATTACCTCACACCTGTTAGAGCTGATATTATCAAAAAGACAAGAAACAAAAAATACCCTAGAGGATGTGGAGAAAAGGAAACCCACATACACTTTTGATAAGAATATAAATTGGTGCACAAGTGTGAAAAAGAATATGGAGATTCCTCAAAAATTAAGAAAAAAAAAAACTACCATATGATCCAGCTATTCCACTACTGGGTATTTCTCCAAATAATACAAACACATTAATTTTAAAAAGATAAATGTACCCCTATGTTCACTGCAGCATTATTTACAATAGACACAATATAAAATAAAAACTAATTTTATATTAATGGATGGATAAAGACTTCTCTCTCTCTTTCTGTCTTTCTCTCTTTCATACACACACACACACACACACACACACACACACACACACACCCCACTGGAATACTACTCTGCCATAAAAAAAGAATAAAATCTTTCCATTTATGATAACATGGATGGACCTCGAGGATATTATGTTTAGTGAAATAAGTTAGATGAGAAAGACAAATATTGTATTTCACCCATATGTGAAATCCTGAACAAAACAAAATAAACTCACAGAGAATAGGTTGGTGGCACCGGAAGGGAAGGGTGTTGGGAGTTGGGTGAAAGAGATGAAGGGGGTTAATTGTATGGTGAAGGATGATAACTACACTTTTGGTGAATTATATACTTATGTTGAATTATAATGTTACTTATATAATGTTACTTATATAATGTTACTGAAACTTATATAATGTTATATACCAATTTTACCTAAAATAAAAAAGATATAGTCTAGCTCTGTGTTTGGGTGTATATCAGCTCTGTAAATGTCTATTGCTATTAATATTCTAGACATACATGTAGCTACTACAAGGGAGGAAAAATCTTACAGATACTATATTTAAAAATAACATGTATTGATTCGGTGCCCTTAGAGCACACTTTAATAAAAATCTGCAATAAAATTTCAAAGGACCAACAAATCAAAATGTTGAAAAAAGAAAAATAGTTGTATGACTATTATTCATATGAGTTCAATTAAAATGATCTAAAAATGTCAGTCCTTCAGATAATTGCTAAATAAGGCAAAGAACCCCATACCCTTATCTCCACTTATCCTAGTAATAGCATTAGTGGCACTATTTGCAATAGGGCTCAGATCTGCCTCAAATGTAACAAAGGAAAGGTGATAGAATAAACTTTTTAATCTTAGACTTCCATGGAAATATTCTAAAGAGGTAAATGTGATGTCACGTTGGATAGATAACAATGTAGTAGAAATTTTTTGCTTAGAATATGGTCTTATATTAATCATCACATTTTGCTGATGTGAAGCATGTGTTATCTTGCCAAAACAGAAATCTGTGTATGCTCAGAATATTCCAGAAGTTAATCTTATTATGGAAATAATTTCCTTCTCTTTGTAAAATCATGCTAAACCAGTAATTCAAAGAATCATGTTCTGCATATTTTCTTTATGGAATACATCAGAATACTGACTCATTATACTGGAGTACAATTCATTCTTTTTCAGAAGTATTGTAGAGTGAAAAAAAGAGTGAATTTGTTAACTTTTGGGTAAGATAAACATTTTATCACGGGAAACAGAGAAATATGTAAAAAATAAAAAAACATACAAAGCAATAGCTGTTCTTTGTTGGTTATACAAGTGGCAGTTTATAAAAATTCATTAAGCTGTACATTTAAAACATGTGTACATTTCTGTACATATTAAACTTCAATTAAAAGCTTAAACTAGACAATGAAATATAACTAAAAAATAAATACTACTAATAATAAATATTTGGCCAATTTGATCCAGTGTTAGAGCCCAAGCTATTGTGAATTGTCTCTGAGAAACGAGTACCCCTGAACATCCCTGAAGGTATGCAATAATTATTTTTTCCTCTCTCATTTTCATTATCCTCATAGCAAGGAATGGTTGTCTCCAATCTCTAACACTAGAAATTATTTGCTCTGAGATGTCAAAGGGAAAAACCAGGTCTTAGTGGAAAATGGAGTGTTGAAGAAGCATAATTATATGCTTCTTGAATAAATTTTCATGTTTCATAATTATATGAATCTTTGAATAAATTTTGATGTTCCTTAATGCTAAAATTTCAATGAATTTATATTTAATGAATAATCAATCATATATCCAATGAATTAAATTCTAAATATACATGTTTATTCAATTAAAATATTTAAAATTTGAACTCTATAATCAATCTCAAACATGTTTCCTTCCATTATTTTAATAAACTCCAATTTCTTTTTTCAAATTTTATGGTTCTGAGAAAATTCGATATATTAGAATCATGACTCAAAACCATAAGCAAATCCTCCCTCCCTATAGTCAACCTAACTACAGGAATAGCAGATAATGTAATCAGTCTGGTAAAATCATGTGATGCATTTATTTAAATGCACTTAAGCAGTCTTACGAATTTTCCTTAATTATGAATATAACCATACTTGAAATACTTTGAGTATTTCTTGCTAGTTTTTAACATATATAAAAAAGAATACAATTTTTTACATATACTCTAAATCTACCTTCACATCTTCTTAATAAATATGAGTTCACTAGAAAAAAAAGAATGAGAGAATAAGGTAAAACTGATCTCTGGGATAGGTCAGCCTTGAATGACCCTAATTGTTTCTAACATGAAAATGACACGTGTGAAGGAGCAAATTCACCTTAGGGTTCCCCATGTCATCTGATTGATAACATACCTAAATGATCTGATTCATAATGAAATTTCATACATTTCAAACCTTTTAGCCGCTTCCTTCTTCTGTCTTAACCTGCTTACCTCTAAAAATTATCATTGACATTGGTTCCTCACCTGTTGACATCTGGCAAGCGAAATTTTACATATAAAACAACCCCAACAAACTGCTCTGCCAAATAAAGTAGTTCATAATTTTTGTCAAGGTTCAAGGGAAGGCACACTGGAACAGCCTGCAGGGGTGGGAAAAACACACAATTTACTGCTTGGTGTTTTTGTGAGTTTATGCATCCTTTCTTTGGTTCCCAGTGTTCTTGTCAAAGGTATCCTCTGTAATACACTAAGATAAATTAAGAACACCTTGGTAATAATAAAGCAGTATCTTTCACGTCCTTAAATAGTCCATCAGTATAACCTCTAAGAATATGTGTGTTTTAAAATCTTGTTAAATGTGTGTGGCCTCAGACTTTTGTCTTTAATATTTCCTTTGTAAATCTTAATTTGAAATATAAACTTTTTCTTCTAGTAACAAAATGTGTCCTCTTAATTAACTGGTACAAGTATGATACTTTATATGAATTATATCTAAAAATTATTTTTATTTAGAGTCAGAAATAGGGATAATTAAGGTACCAGTAAATAGTACCTCATTCATTCACTTATTCGTTATTAAGCAAAAATTTTCTGAGCAAAAATTGTCCTCTCTAGATAGTAAAGAGAATACTGGAAAACTCAAATGAAATAAATAAAAATATCAACCTAGTCTCCAAGGAAGCTACAAAAAGTGATTTAGAGTCATTAAATTGATATCAAGTACTTTTTTCTAAGAATGAAAATAAACATTAAAATGGGAAGCCTCCTAAGGCTAAATTCTTAGGCATATATATAGGAATATTTTGGAAGGAACCATGTACATAGCACTGTATTAAATCTAGGTTCAGAAATAACATTTTATTTCTTCTTACAACTTTAATCTATTCCAAGGTAGATGGTGATAAGTAACTACAACATATACTGAAATATTAAAAGATTAAATTACAAAATAGACATTCACACAGCATGGCATTTCAGTCAAGTACTACTAAAGTTACTATATATGCCAACTAGCATACCTCATCTTCTTTTACCAAGTAGATGGTAAATATTGAATGCTACATTTTTTGGACATACACACCTTTGTCTTGATAATATTGCTTGCCTCATAATTATATAAAAATGTCACCTTCACTTGTGAAATAATAAAAAAATTGCTAGAATTGGACTAAGGATCATTAACACGAGATCCTTATTTAGGAAAAAAAAATAGCTTGAGGTTGACCCATTTATTTCAATAAAGGAAAAACTAGAATCTACTCCCAACATTCAATTTCTGGGTCAATTATGTGTTAAATCTGAGTAACTAAAAGCAAGTTTCAGAAACACAGATTAACAAAATTAACCTCTCTGAAATCTGATCTATGCAAACACCACTAAATCTTCTATTCTGACAAAGTTGTTTCTACCTGAGATGTTATGAGAACTCCTGCAAGTACTAACATGCCTAAGGCGTGATCAAACTTGTGAGAATGGTGAATAAAGAAAAGTAGACACTGGGAAATGTTTTCACTCAAGTTTCCATGAAAGATTTTTTTTTTTTTCTCACAGAGGAGTATAAACTTCAGCTTTCCTTAAGTTTCTTTAAAAAAAAAATGTATTTTATAAATATACACACTGTACAGATGAGCTCTCTCTGAACTATGACCTGCAGCCATTTTTTTTAACCTAGTGGCTCATTCCCAATGTTTATGTCTTACATAACCATAATTAATAAATAGATTGTGACTCACGGCTGACATGAAACTATAGCAATTCTTGTAGGGCACTTGCACTTTCCTGACTTACCTCAGCTATGGGGAAATAAGTACCAGAATCTCTTAGAAAAGAGATGGGAAGTTTAGCATTGCAAAATGTTACCTCACAACTCTTTTGATCTTTTGCAAGTTTGAATCCTTTTTTCCCATCACAATAACAAGAATAACCTCCAGGGTAATTGACACAAAGTTGAGCACACATGTTCTCAGAGCATTCATCCAAATCTGGAGTAAAAGAGAACATAAATGTTAATATTTTCTAAATGTTCAATATAAAAGAAGAAATGTTCTGATTTTAGTTTGAAATATCAATGATAGTAGATCCTTAGTGAAATAAATCTCTTGGACATCAAATTGCATTTAAACACTTGGCATGCAAATTTAAATGAGTTAGCAGTGTAATTTCTATTTATTTACACACCTGAAACAACAAATTTAATGTATTTATTTCATTAATTATAATTAATAAAAAATAACAAGTATACAAATTTCCTGATTTTGAATTTGAAGGAAAAAGATTGAGAGTCTCAAGTTAGGTGTCATTTCTGTTTATATAATTCCATTGAGACTATCTCCCAATTCTTTGCTTTGAGGAAAAGGAAGGAAAGAGAAGGGAGAAAGAAAGGGAGGGGAGAGGAGGAAAGGATGAGGAAGAAAAAATCTCTTTTTAACTGAAGATAAATATAATTGAGGATTAAATGACAATATCAAAAACATTGGACTTTTTGAAATGGAATGATTACTGGTGGCAATAAATTTAAGAATGTATCTTCATTTCTTGTTAACTTACCTTTAAAAAAAAAAAAAAAAACCTCTGTGCTATATTACCTCCTGTACTGTGAAATTTTCTATGTGGTCTCTGACCCCAGTCCATATTTTGAGAAAATAATTCTTGAAAGTTGTAATTATATGCTTCAGCTAAAGTCCACTTTAAAGCTACTAAGATCCTTGAACTTTTGAATGAGTGAATCCTGTGATCTTTGAAAATCACCAATTTCCTAAGTGCTATTTATTACAGCATGTAAATTCCCCAATAAAATGTATTAAAATAGAACTCCCAAATAGTGATCCCTCAATACCACTAAAATTGAATAATATATGATTTAAGTAATAAAATACATGTCATATAAATCCTTTTACAAAAAATCTGTCATTCATTGCATAAAACTACAATAGAGGTGAAGTTGGCTAGCTAATAATAAACCTACAAATGCTTAGGGCTTACCACTGTAATTTCTGTCTGTAGTGGTGTGAGAGTAGATATGGTATTGTGTCGGGGTGGATTTTTTGGTGAGTGCATGAGAGGTATAGCATCAAAATCTCAAGAGGAGTATATACATTTTTAAAAACTATTCTAAAATTATTATTGAGTTAGGCAAATTCATAGAGATGGAAAGTAGATTAGAGGTTACCAGGGGGTTAGGAGAGGGAAGAGAGGCAAGTTATTACTAATGGTTACAAAGTTCTGTTTGGGGTGATGAAAAAGGTTTGGAACAGATAGAGGTAATGGCTGAGTAACTATTTGAAATGTAATTACCACTGAATTGTACACTTAAAAATGGTTAAAGGGGCACATTATATCTTACATACAGTTTGCCACAATAGAAAAATTACTATTGGTTTGGTTAGTTTTAGTTACCGTATTAAATTCACTTGGAAATTAAAAAAAAAAATACATTCATAATAGAAAGTAAATCCCCTAATACATCTAAGCTATCAAAGACACACATGGCAGCACCACGGTAGCCAAATGAACTAAGAGCAAGTCTAAGGCCTGGCCCTGATCCATGGGTGTTAACATTACTAATCAATACTCTAATTTCTGGAGCTCACCTATCATTTGGTTTCTTTTATATGTATTTAATGACAATAGAACTATGTCATTTTCTAATAAATGACATAATGATACATATGAGGAAATCATTGATAAGTCTGGTATAAAATCAAAGGTTTCTAACCACCCTTGTAACACTCACGTGATTTTTAAATTTGTCTTTCTTTGTGTGTATGTGTTTTTCCTTCCAGCTTGAAATTCTTTTTATCTTCCAACATTATTTAAATCATGTGAAAATGTATTTATTTTGCTTTCACCATACTTCAGAGATCTCCAATCCATACATACCTCAGAAGGCCAATCAGAGCTCATAACACTAAAACTAAAGACCATGTGTCTTACATACTTTTACTCTGGAAAGAAGCCAATGACTATCCAATTGACCATGGATTTTACCATCTTAGAAAATCTGATTGTTGATGTCAAACAGAACCAATGCTTCTAATATCAAACCAGGGTTTAAACCCACCCTCCTCTCCACCGTCAACAATGAAACCACCATAACTTCACCTTCACAAGACTTTGTTGTAGGATTGAATCTGTAGCCTTCAGGGCATTCACATTCAAAATCTCCTGGCATGTTCTTGCACACAGCTGTGCCACAAATGCCTGGCTTCACAGAGCATTCATCCACATCTGTAAATGAAACCAATAAAATAAAAAACATTTTTCCCATACCAGAAGATGCTTGCTAGCAAAAAACCTTTGATCTGTGTTTCTTGGTTCTAGTTTAATATATGAAATAAGATAACAGAGTGGCCTGGTAGTAACAAAATATTAAATCTATCATCATATTTTAGTTCACTAAATATGATTTCTTTATACAAATGCAAAAAGAATTTGATTGATGTTTGTCATGTTCCTTTGTAGTTCTTTAAAAGAAGAGGACTTTAGTTATTTTCTTATCTATCAAGTTATAGTATGAAAACAAATAAATAAGAGATTCACTGTATTCTTTTTTTTCTTTTTTTAAGGCAAGGCAACCCTTGGATGACCTCACAGATTGCAAGGACTTTGTCAGCTTACGGTCCCTTATTTTTTATTTTTTACCCCTACAGCACCTGGTCTTCTTAGGTGGTCTCCCATCCAAGTACTAACCAGGCCCAATCCTGCTTAGCTTTCGAGATCAGAAGGGATTGGGCTTGTTCAGGGAAGCATGGCCGTAGACTCACTGTATTCTTAACATGTAGTCCTAAATACATATTTCTGAAATATAGTCTTAAAAGTATATTCACTCTGTATTATCACAAAGATAAAAAATAAAAATGAGAAGGCTCATCAGTGTTACATTTTCCCTTGGAAATGAACAATAGCTAAATCTACATACCATCCTTGTTGCCTAAAGTATTCAAGAGTGATTCAAATTTAAAATGAGATTGAGTAATGTCTCAAAGTATTTATAAAACTGCAGTTAATCCAATACAAATTTTAATGCTAAATTAATATTCTGAAAATTTCATAAAAAAGTAAAGTAGGAGACAAAGCATTGATTGCAACCAGTTACTAGATAAACATCTGTGAAAAAAAAAGTGACAGAAAGAGTTCAATGAAGATGTAATTATTAGTGAACTTTTCTCATTTGTACTATCTGGAGAAAGGCAAGTTCAAAATGGAAAATATATTTTCTACTCTAAAAAGCTGAGAGTTTAGTTTTTCCACAGACTAATAGCCAAAATTTTAGACATTATTTAAAATGACATGCACAAAAATCATACCATATGGTAAGGGTATTTTTCTGTATTTTAAGGGTATCAGTGTCAGTATCTTGGGTGTGATAAGGTACTATAGTTTTGTAAAATGTTACTATAGGGGAAAACTAGGTAAAGGGTATGTGGGAATCTCTTTTTATTATTTCTTAAAACAGCATGTGAATCTATAATTATTTCAAAATAAAATGTTTACTATTTTTAAAGAGCTATAAAATCTATATTGTTAAAAGAAAGTAAAAACATATGCCTAAATTATTTGGTCTGAGGCGTATTACAAGGAATTATTTCAATCATATGAGTTCAGGTTATAGCACGTTGATTTTATGACTCTACACTGACATCTAATGACTGATGAATAGATTTATTCTTATATTTTTAGACATTTACTGGCAACTTGATCTTGCCAAGCATATCCACATCTTGGCAAAGGCCCTATTGTAATAGTTGTATACACGTTCTTCTAATAGTTCTGTACTCTATTATTTAGGTATCATGCATAAAAAAACTGTAAATGAAGTATACAAGATCATATGTTCTTGTCAGAGATATTCTTATTTATGAGAACTTTTTGTAATAATTTACATGTTGTATATTCAGTAGATAAAGTTAAATAATTATAAATTAAAAATATAAGTCACAAATTCTTTAAAAGGACAGACTACTCAAGTATTTAAATGTAGAAGTATGAGTCAGTATTACTTCCTTATGTGATACATGTGGTATCTTATATTATGATGGTTTCCTATAACTGGTGTGCTAATGATATTTGTATTCTAAATTTCTAACAACAGACGATCTTCCAATAGGCAAACAAGAAAGATATATGGTCACAAATTAGATATATGTTTAGAAGAAATTGTTAATATAGCTCACTTTAGTCATTTAGCTGCACTTTAAATACTATTACAGTAAACAATTCTGTTTTAAACACCACAGTTCAGTGAGGGACAGACCATCCCTTCCTTGATTGTGAATTCAATATGGGGATTTACCAAAGCAGATATAAATTTAGTGGAACGAGAAAAATTTACATTTTAACTTTCTAACTACCATTATTATTATTTTTAACCGCATAGCAAGGAGAAGTAAATGATGGGAATGAGGAGGAAAAAAAGAAAGATAAAGAGGGAAGGAGGGAGGGAGGAGGGAAGGAAGAGAAAGAGGGAAGAATAAAGGAAAAGAAAGAAAACTTCACTCTTAGTTTCTAAATGCAAAATTTAACTCCAGGTTGAAAAATCTCATTTTTAGTCATCCACACATCTAGCAATTACATTTGAAGATTTAGTTATGGCAGTTAAGGCAGTTTAATGGAAAAGACATTATGCAAAAAGGAAAAAGTCAAAATTTGGGGGAAAGAGAAGCATAAAGAAAAACAAAAGAAATACACTAGTAAAATGACTATTAAAAAAGGTAAATTGACAGGAGTTATTTAAGTCTGAAATTTAAAATAAAGGGTTATGACCAATGATCTGATTTTAGATGTACAAAAAGAAACAAAACCAGATCTTCACTTTTCCCAAAACCACATGAGAAAGTGAGGTGCCGGATGATGGATTTATATTGGAAATTAGAAAAGCATTTCTGATAAGGAAATATAAAATACAATGAAAAAGTTATTAAGATTGTGCTGGACTTCTTTATAGAGTTTTTTTTTATCTTATTAAAGGAAATCATACTGTATTATCTAGAAAAAAGTACAAACAACAGTTTAGCAAACACCTTAGTATATAAGGACTTACACTGAAACTTTATCACCATATAGTAAGATTCTATATTAAAATGTGCACATGAGTGTGTACACACACACACACACACACACACACATACATACACAATAAGAAAACCATGAAATACCCTATAAATAAAATACAATAAGAAAACAGTATAAATAATAAAATACCCTAAAAACAACAAACTAAAAGGCAGTCCCATAATATCACAAGGCTTTAAAGTGGATAATAATGTGTATGTATTATAACAACTAATAACCAAGAAATTTTCCAAGAATTTTCTGGGGAAATTTCTCTAACAGAATTTTGCTCTCACACACTAAACACATTTTTATTCTACCCTCTTGCTCTTACCTTTGCAGTCTTTTTTATTTGAAAGCATAATAAAACCACTTTTACAGGAACATTGGTAACTTCCAGGTATATTGTCACAAATCTGACTGCAACCTCCATTTATATTTGAAGGATCTTTGCATTCATTTATATCTAAAAGAAGGGGGAAAATAAATTATTTTCAAAGTGATAAAGCCTTCATAAAACTGTTAAGGTCAATCAGGATAAGCCAGGTGGGTTTATTATACATACCAAATTCACACTTCTCTCCATGCCAACCTGATTTACAAATGCAAGTGAATTTAGCTTGGCCATCTTTGCAGCTCAGGTATCCATCTTCATTGCACGGCAAAGGATTACACTGGTCAGAAATGGCTGAAAGAAATAGACATCTATTTAATGTTTACCACAAGCCATGGTAAAATAAAATTATATGCCCTTTAATAGAAATTCTGTGCATGAAGCCTATAATCAATGAAAAAAATTATAACACCTTTGTTTAAATAATACTTTTTCACAAAAAAAGTGAGTCTTTTTGACAAACCTTTAAAATTACTTTGCATAAGGAAACTACTTTTATATTTTCAAATATATACAATATTTTTAACTAATTTAGATTTTTAAAATATATATATTACCTTATTTGATGCTTAAAACAATTCCATGAGCTATGCAGAATAAAGCTACTTTCAATATCAATAGAAAAAAATATTGGGACTTCCAATTTGGGCAAAGATGGAGTAACAGGGACGAGATTTATCCTCTTGCCTTAAATAAATAGAAATCTGGTCAAAATACATGAAACAGTGGTTTTCAGATATTGGACAACAGGAAGGAAGCAGAGTACCGTTATTCTCAGGGGAGAGAAATTTTCTTCACAAAATGTCATAGCACTTTATCCTATTTTAAGTGATATGCCCATTTGTTTCTTTACTCATTTTTGGTTCCTCTCTCCTCAATAGACTCTGCAGTGGTTCCTTGCCTCCTACACATTTCAATACCTGCTTCTCAAGACTTTCTGATCAATTCTGCAAGTTCCTTCCATCCTTCCAATACATCCCCCTCTACTTAAGTTAGCCAGAAGAAATTGCTGTTACTTGCAAAGAAAATTTTTTAACAAGCTGAAACTTAATTACTGAATTTTTCAAAAACATCTCCTCATAAGATCATATTTTTTAAAGTAGTAATAAATTGGATATTGGTTAAAATGATAGACTAATCAGAAAATTGTTATCAAATTATTTTGCTGTTCTTTATTAAATTAAAAAAAGATAAATTATGAATTAAATACATGTGTTCAGACAAACTGTTTTACTAATGCAGATAAATATTTAGATATTGCCAATGCTGCATGTAAAATATTCACTGGACAAATGTCCCAATTTACATCTTGCAATTTCATCTTTTTCTCTCTCTCAGTTTGGAAACTGGTAAATCAGAGACAAATAATCTACCTATGTGAACGTCAGAAGAAAGCTAACCTAATATCATATTTTCCACACTTATGTAATTGATGCTAAAAGTTAAAATAAACACAGCTCCACTTTGACCTATTAATCAAATAAAATTTGGTCAGACTACATGATTATGCAACAACCAAAATAAAGCTGTTGAGAATAAAATTTTGAAGTCAATGACCTAAAACTTAGTAAACAAAGCACACTGTTTAATTTAAATTTAAACGTTTAAACATTGTTTCAAATGCATTTTGAGAATACCTCCTTGTAGGACATACCCTACATGATTTTAAATATTAGTTATATTTACTGGGTGTACTTTATTTGCATGTTTTAGTTTTGTTTTTAAATTGATTTTAGAGGTGTTTACCATTGACGCAGCTCCTTAGGTCAGTATAAGAATTAGTTGACTGACGTGCAACAGTGAATAATCCAGCTCTGAAAGAGCCAAGACAACCTGTAAATACAAACAAATATAATCTTTTTAAAGTAGACATGCTCACTTGACTTGAAATCATGGTAGAAATTATCCAAAGAGAGATAATATTTATGTTTCTGTGGATTTACAGGATTCGACATTCAAAGCAAAATTGCACTGATCTCATAAGCTAAGCAGGGACGGGCCTTGTTAGTACTTGGATGGGAGACCACCTGGGAAGACCAGGTGCTGTAGGCGTAAAAATAAAAAATAAAGGATTGTAAGCTGACAAGGTCCTTGAAATCTGCGAGGTCAACCAAGGGTTGCCTCGCAAAAAAAAATAAATAAATAAAATAAATAAACATTTTTTAAAGAGCAAGACTGGAAAAATACAGAATCATGAAAAATAGGGTTATGAAAGCTTCTCTTTGGAGAAAAAACTTAAAGCTGGAAGTGAAAAAAGATCTTGCCTTAGCAAAGAAATTTGTCACAAAAATCTATGTTCTTAATTCTGTAGCAGAGACTTCAAATAATCCTCAAATCTGTAGACTAGAGCCTGATTTAGGAAGTGTCTATAATTAAATCAATAGAATGAGTTAGTGTTTCTGGTTACTGTAGACAACTTCCAATATTTCCATTGTTGCATAGAAACTAATATAATATTTGCATAATGTCTCAATATTACACAGCAAAACAGGTTTAATGTATTTGCTTTACTCTTCATTGTGAAATTAGATATAGCAATGTAGTAAAAATAACAGCTGAAATAATAGATATAAAGCACTTCAAGACTTTTAAGTAACTAGGGCTCACTTAGTGCAACAACATAACATTTCTTAATAACCACTGAAGACATTATGTTTATCACTTCACTGTTCAGCTAGTCACCAAATTACTAAAAAGGTAAATCTGATTATCTTTTGCTGAGTAACAAACCCCAAAATTAGTAGCTTAAAATAATCGTTCTACTTTGCTCATAATTTGTGGGTCAAATATTCGGAAAGGGTTGAGTTAGGCTGTTGGTCTCTGCTGCACACACTGAAGGATCCACCTTCAAGATAGTTTTTCATTCACATGTCTTGACAACTCCGGCTCCTTGGCCTCTCTCTCTCCATATGATATGTCATGACTCAGGGCTTCTCCATGTGGTTTAGTTTTAGCACGCTGGAACTAAAGTGACACTTCTTTCATGGCAGCTGTCTTCCAAGAGGAAGAAAGCAGAGGCTGCCAGGGCAGTTAGGTGGCATTTTGTCACTTCCACCATATTCTATTGATAAAGAGGTCCAGGTTCCACCCAGATTCAAGGAAGAGGTGGCAAGCACAGACTCCATGTAGTGAAGGGGAAGCAACAAGTTGATGTTGCAGAAGAGTGTTTGAGATAGAAAACAGTTTTGCAGCCATCTTTGGAAAATACAATTTAGCACAGATGGATTCAAAGGCTCATTTGAAGTCAGTATGTATATTAGTTTCCTATTGCTGCTGTGAAAAATTACCACAATTTTAATGACTTAAGACAACACAAGTTTATTCTCTTTCAGTTAAAGGTATCAAAAGTCTAAACTTAAGCTCTCAGCAGGGCTGTATTCCTTCTGGAGACTTCAAGGAAAAATCTATTTCTTTGCCTTTTTCAGCTTCTAGAAGCCACCTATATTCCTTCGCTCATGGGCTCATCTTCACATCACTCCCAACTTTTGCTTCACTGTCATATAACCCATTACTGACTTGGATCTCTTGCCTCCCTTATATAAGGACCCTTATGATTACATCAGGCCCACCCAGATTGTCCAGGATAATGTTCCCATCTCAAGATCCTTAATTGTTTTGCCATATAAGGTAAAACTGACATATTCTAAGGATTAGAACATGAACATCTTTAGGCATGTCATTATTCAGCCCTATGGTGGGATAGAATGTTTTCCTAAAGAAAATGCCTTACATCATGATGGTCTTTCTTGAGGCCAAATAGAACCTAAGTAGTTTTATTTTTTTATTTTTTGCAGGCCAAAAGAAAAATATTTTATTTATTTTTTAAATGGCTAAATTTTATTTATTTTAACATTTTATTTATTTTTCCCTTCTTCTCCCTCCCCTCTGGTAACCACTAGTCCATTGTTCATGTCCCTGAGTCTCTGTTTGTCTTGTTCATTTGTTGCTTTTAGGTTTATACTCCATATATAAGTGACATCATGTGATTTTCAACCTTGAAACGTAAGCAGCTTTAGGTCTTCAATATTCTTTCTTCCAGGTTCATTTGCCCCTCCTCCTGAACTACCCAATCCCAGAACTGGCTCATTTTAATATAGGTATTACCCTAGGATCCTCCTTCATGAGCCTCATTTTGCACCTCTGGACAAATTGAACAGTGAGTAATACCCAGAATTTGAAAGATCTTAGGTTGGAGGTCCAGGTGAAGTGTTTCATATGGTGATTAAGACCCCAGGCTAGACTACAAAGTAGATTTAATCAATAATGGACCTTATATACAAGTCTGTACTCTTATGTAATAATGTTTTTATGGAGACCTGCATTTAGAATTACAGTTTGAAGAGCCAGTTGCATGGCTACTACAAAGCCATGTATATAGAGCCCTCATCTTCCCACTTCTCATTCTTCTTGCACAACAGGAATGGGGGAAGTTTGAGAGAATGAGTAGGAAGGTGAGAGTTAAAGAAAGATTGGCCTAGCTTTTATAGCCTAAGCAGAAGCCCTTGTAAGAAATGGGATTGGAAACAGAAAACAAGGCCATCATGGAGGATAACCTGAGAAAAAGGCACTTTGATTTCAGTAGTCAGGACAATACTCTAGAAAGAAATCTTGATTTTAGACTATGACAGTTCCTACACATACTCTGTATTTACTTTTTTCCCTCATTAACCTTATTAGAAAACAAACTATTTAATTTTCTTTTACCGCCTGCTGTAGTCACCACTGTCCTACGTGTCCTGATTTGTTGGTTCTAAAAAACAGTTCAAACAGGTATTGCCATCTAAACAAAGGTTGCATTGGAACTATAATGGAGCTAGAATATGGCAAATTCTTCTTTCCTCTGGGAAACTACAGCCCTCTGTCTTTAAATCACGAAGAGGCTACCACATAAAAAGTCTAAAAGTTTGCCTGTTTTGACTTCAGGAGTGGAAGGCTGAATTATTCACACTACCCTCTGATAATACCTTATTATTATTGGCCTTTGAAAAGGTCATTGCTTGCTGCTTTTTAAAATATATACATATTCTTCTGTATCTCCATTTCCACTCCTATTCATCCCTTAGGCAACCATTCTAATGGGTTACATGTATTTTTTCATTTGTATGTGTTCTTATAAAATACATATTTTTAATATTGTGTCCATGAATTTTCATTGTTGTAAATGATTGTGCATTACATATCATGTTCTCTGACATTTCTCACTCAGCATTATATTTTTATGACATATCCATGAGGCTACATATAATTTATTACTTCTAATCACTAAACATTACTCATGGCATTTAATCACCATTTTTAAAATCCTCTCTACCCACGATAGAGACTCAGATTGCTTCCAATTTCCCACCTCTACAAGTAGCACTGCAATAGATATCTTCATGAATGTCTTATTAGTACATGCACAAGAATTTCTTCAGAGTAGGTACCAACAGTACTATTGGAGAAGGTCCCCTTGGTACAATTCACCAAGAGTACAATTCCTTCTGGACTTTTAGGATCATTAGATAGGCATGAACTTAGTGGCTATCCAGAGGTGCATTCCCACAGCAGAGCATTCAAATTTCCATGTCTTGTCTTTCTAATTTTTGCCAGAATAGGTAATTTTTCTGATTTCTAGTGAGACTGAGCATATCTTCATATCATTTAAAACATTTTGGGGTTTCCTCCTCTGAATATTTTATTATTATTTAACCATTCTTCTATTGGCACTTATTTACCGTCCATATGGGTTTGCAGAAATTTAAACATTTATAAATATCATCTCATTCTCTTATCTGTCTCTTAACCTTATCCTTTATGTCTGTCTTTTAAAAAAGTTCTCAATTTTGTTAATCAAATTTACTAATTTTTTTGCTTTATGGTTGTGCATTTGAAGTTTTTTGTTCTATGCCTTTGATCATAGAGATATTCTCATATATTGTCTAATTTCATAGTTTTACTTTAACATCTGTGTCTTTATTTTACCTAGAATCCACCTTTACATTTAGTGATAGTTAGGTGATAGTTTGGTGATAGATTTATTATTGTTAGCCAGTCTTCCTAACACAGTCTTCTAAACAATTCACAGTGATATGTAGTATCATCTTTATTAAAAATTACGTTGCCATATATAGATGGGTATCTTTGAACTGTTAATTAGTCTATATGTTCTTCTGACAATGACATATAGATTTCTTTCTATAGCTTTGTATTGTTAATATTTGATGAAGTGTTCCCTTCTTTTGCATTTTTAAGGTTAATTTAGGCATGTGTGGACTTTTATTCTGTGATTTAAATACTACAATGAACTTCTTGAATTTCTTTAAAAACTAAACTGGAATTGTAAGCAGAGTTGCTCTAAATACATAAATAAATAAATATATATATATATGTATATATAAATATACATATATAGAAAGATTAATTGATTTCCTGATAGCATCACTCAATTCTGATTATGAAATATATTTCCATAATTTCTCTATATGGAGTTATTATATATACCTAAGATACTTCAAGATGTGCTATGGAATTTGCTGCTATTGTGAATAGTATCAACTTTAATTTTCTACTGGACTATTGCTTGTATAAACTGATTTTTATGGTGTAGTTTTAGAACTATTGAAAATCTTTTTTTTTTTTAGGCAAGGTAACTCTTGGTTGACCTCGCAGATTGCAAGGACCTTGTTAGTTTACAATCCCCAATCCCTTATTTTTTATTTTTTATGGCTACAGCACCTAGTCTTCCTAGGAGGTCTCCCATTCAAGTACTAACCAGGCCTGACCCTGCTTAGCTTCTGAGACCAGACAGGATCAGGCTTGTTCAGGGTAGCATGGCCATAGACTCTCAAAAATCTCTTATGTGTTCTAATATTTTGTCTATGAGATCTACTTTTTTCTAGGTATATCATCATATCATTACAAGCCATACATTTTGCTTCATCATCTACACAACTCTTATTTATTTTTCCTTCCTTACTGAATTATCTCTAACCTTCAGTTTTTGCTCTGAATCATAAAGAAACTGTATCTAAAGTTTACCCATTAAATAATAATGTTTACTATAGGTTTTGTCATTTTTCTTCTCTCCTTACTTTCCTTCCTTCCTTCTCTCTCTCATGTTGTGTATATGTCATTAGTATGACCATAAATGCCAATTTGCCCAGGCAAGTCCTATTTTACACTTTTTTACTTGGCATTTATCTATTGTAATATTAGTCTTGGACAAAATATAAAAATTGAGAAGATAAATTATATGGTTATTATATTTATAATCTTTACCAAGCTCAGAAAGTTCTGCTATAATCATAGTTTGACAGAAGTTTTTATCATAATGAAATGTTGAGCTGTATCAATTGTTTTTTCTGTATGAACTGAAGTATAATAAACTATGTGGACATTTACAATAAATTTTCTAATGTTAAACCATCCTGAATTTCTGAAATAAAATCTACATCATCAATGATATATTATCTTTAATATAATTTAGATAAGGTTGGATATCATTTAGAATTAACGCATAAAATAAAAAAACAATATTTTTATTTTCTTGTATTGTCCTTATCTGGTTTATCTGGTCTTTTAAAATAAGCTCACAGTACAGAACTTTTTCTATTCTCAGGACAATTTTATTAGAGAGAATTTAACAACTTTTTAAAAGTTGTTTAAAAGAACTCATCTGTAAAACATCCGGGTCTGAATTTGGGTGGATATGCAGCAGAGGGCTTTGACTGAAGTTTTAGCTTGTTTAGTATTCATTTGTATAAACAAATTCTCTATTTCTTTCTGTGAAAGTATAGATGTTTTGTATTTTTCTAGGAATGTATGTTTTATCCAGTTTCCAACTATATTATGATATAATTATCTATGAATATATTTTATTTTATAATGATAAATCTGATCTCTGATGGGTTTACAGTATTTCCTTTTTTATCCTACACTTTCTGTTTTGGCATTCTCATTGCCTTTTTTTTTCTTTTTCCTTGACTATTCTTGCCAGAGGTCAAACTTACAAACTTTTTCAAAGAATGAGATTTTGCTTTTATCTTCTCTTTTGTTTTCCATTTAACTTATCTCTATCCCTATTTTTGTTATTTCCTTATTTTTTGTTGCTTAGGGTTTATTTTATTGTACTTTTTAAAAATGTTCTTGATTTGAATGATTAGGTCATTTAAAAAATATTCCAACCTGTACTCTTACTGCTGCTTCAGCAGTCAACACCCCAGTTCCCACACATGCGTCCTAGGTCAAGCCAGCCTTCAGTCTACCCATGGGTTTCTCATATTTCTTGTTGTTTTTCATTTTATTTTGTTAATATTAGTGCCTGAAATGCTATTATTTCTCTTGAGATAATTTTAAGAGGCGTCAGCAGCCTAGGCTCATTCAACTAACTTTGCAAGAACTAAAAACTAAAAATTATCTTTAATGGTTATATTCAGGCTTACAATTTGGCATTCCTCCCAAGAAGTTCTCTCCCACTAATAGAATCCTCCACTCCATCAGGTGGTATTTTAAAAGTCAATATAGATGATAGAGTTATTCTATTTTTTAAGGAAAGGAACACAACTTAAAGACTTACATTTGTATAATAAAATAAAAAATATCTCTGTCCAAATTCTAAGTTTTCAATGAAGTAATGAGATATATTGATAGAATGAAGTGCTTTCTGAACCCCTGAAACTCTACATCTAAACATTGTCCAAAAAACATTAGGTTATTAGAGGTCTAATCTCTTGCATGTCCTTATCTCACTTTATGATGCTCCATGCATGGGCTGTGATAATTAGTAAAATTACTGTTAGGTTTACAAGGAACAGGATTATCAAGGTTTTTCCCAAGGAGGAAAATCTGGCCTACAGAATGTATACATCAAATAACAGAAAAATTTAACTTAGGTAAAGCATTTTTTTTTTGTTTTCAACAGTTGAGTTCATCACATATGTCTATGTATAAATAAAGACCTAATATAAAATTTGAAGCGAAAAATAAATCACAATAAAAATACATTTTTATTTTATGTTGTGGGTTGGTTAAAAAATAAAACTTTACATCTGAAGAAAGTCTGATGAAGTAAAATATCTATCTACATAAATATACTTATTTGGTATTACCAATAGCTCTGAGGTTAGAGAGTAGTGATATAGTGTACATTTAAATACAGAACTTGAAAAGTTAATAACTTGCTTACTCTGACACAGCAGAAATTTTTAGGTCTGGGACTAGAGCCTACATTTTATTTGCTTATTTATTTATTTGGTTCTTAATTTTCCTACCCTGCTGCCAAACAAGACAGGCAAGAAGAAGAAAGTTGGGTTGAGCCAGCATAAAAAGAGAAAAAAGAAAAATATTTTATCTAAGGAACTTCTCCAAAACATATAATATTGTGTTAAAATGTTATTTATCTTTATCCAAATATAATCTACGATCAAAGGAATTTATTTTCTAGAGTGTTGATGCCTACAGAAAGAGACTCAATACATGGACCTAAGAAACAGATTAATACTATATTCTTTTTTTATGCAGCTTGTAATTTTTTAATAGTCAAATATTATCTATTTTAGTTATAAAATATTCAAATTTCTATCTAAAATTGCAAAGCGGAAATAGTCTTGCTATTCTATCTTTTCTCTCCTTTAACAGTGCAAACTCTTGATTTTTGGTTTAGAGAGTCATGTATAACTACAAAAGAAGAGATATTTTTCATAGATGTGTATTTATATCCCATTGTTCTTTTTAAGATGTAACAATTAAAGGTTTTAGAAAATCTTGTTGCATTTTCATATCCAGAGACATAAATATTACTAAACAATTTTTATAATAACCTCTTTCCAAATTTGAATAAAACTTTTTAAGTCTATCATTAGTAGCTAGAAAAGGGAAGGGAAGGGAAGAATAAAAATGGAAATAAACGAGAAGTCAGGAAAGAAAAATGAAGAGGACCAGCATGACATATTTTACTAAGTATTTTGAAAACATTCTTATTTCTTGCTAAGATCTTATTAGATAAATTGTCACTATCTATTTAAAAAGTGAGAAAACCATAGCTCATAGAGGTTAAATAACTTTATAATCTCACCGGAGAAATGTTGGATTGGAAATTATAAAATGAATTGTAATAAGTCAACTAGAAATTGCCCAGCAGGCCACAGAACAGAAATAGGTCATTCCATGAAGTTCTAAAGAGAGATATCACTGAACTGAGTCCCTGTAATTGATGAGAGGGTGAAATGAGATGTAGTATATTATAGTTGAGTCTCTCAGGCTCAGGATGTGCCACACAAATAATATTCAGATCATTGTGGACACTCAAAAAATGGAAGAGTACCCACTTCAGGATTATGAAAAAAAAAGCACTTGGCTCTAAAAGGGTCTTCTACACAGTGGTCTTAGGGTTTTATCTTGCTAATTGTCCTAAAGGGTAAATATAAGTACATACCATCATTTTAGTGGAAGGCTCTCTAGGAAAAGGGGAAAGGAAGAAATATACCCCAACTAAAGATGCTCTCCGGACACTTTGAATGGGTATTGAGAAACAAAGCAAAAATAAACAAAAAGTAAAGCCCTAAACTATAATTAAACCTAAAATTTCAAGAGAAATAAGAGTTTAATAGAAAGTAATCTGCAAAATTATATTAATAAATTTTAAGCTGTATGGTTACTAATGTATACCAGAGTACATTTCTTTTTTTTTTAAGAAAGATTCACTATTCATTTCTGCAGGGCTTGCTTCTGATGTTAACTGGGATGAGAATTATTGCAAAAATGCACATATGGGGACTATTCTGAGGCTGAAGGAGGGAAAGCATGCCTTTGTGAACTAGACCTACAAAGAATCCCATCAAGAAGAGGTGTGCAAATTATACTTAGCTTTTATTGTTAGGAAATGTTGACCACTATCCCAAGTAATATTAATACAAAATATTTTCATATTTGCTTAAAGCAAACTGAAATCTTATCATCTTTAATTGGTATTTAGTTGAAATCACCTAATCTGTTTCAGTGTGGAAAGGACACCTCACTCCTTGAGAGTTCAGAATCATGTACAAAAGTAAAATATGGGGAGGATTACTTCCAGGAATGATGAAATGATGATGTAAGGAGAGAAATAGTTAATAATTTCTATAAATATTTAAATAATAATTATTTACACCACAAGCTCTGGAAAATACAGAGATCTTTCCTCTCATTAAAAGATAACACATGATCTAAATATAGCTTAGCATTAGCTCAATGACTCTTTATGAGAAAGACACAAAAATGAAAAGACTAAAAGTCAAATGCCACATGGTAATTAATGAACCATTCCAAATTTTTCTATATAACTTAATTTTTTTTCTAATCAACTAGTCTATATGTGTGTATATGTTTGTGTGAGTACGTGTGTATGTGTGTGTTGTGAATTTTGCTAAATTTAGAAAAATACCTAACTCAGTGCCCCACTACAGTTTGCATGGGTAGATACTGTTTAGGTATTAACTTTTTAAAAATTACCTTGTGTATGTTGTACTTTCAGCAATTTTATTTTTCTGTCACCTTAGAGAGGTATAAGTTGGCAGGACCCAAATGCTAAAATTGTATTTGAATAACTTATACCTGGCATCCTGTATCACAGACCTGAGTGTTTATTAATCTGAGTTGGGACATGATTTCCTTATTCACATTAGAAATTTCTTTTTTTTTTTTTTGGTCTTTGCAATAATTTATTTAGTATAGGTTCACACAACTTTAAATAAAAAGATAGCAATATTGCATGAAGAATGGGCTCTTATTCCCAAAGCTAATGAAATTGTATTGAATGAAATATGTGGGTGGATGGTTGGACTTGATCATATCTAAGTTATCTTCCATTTCTAAGATTATATGATTGAAATCCTTTGAACTTACCTAAATATTTTGGATAAAAATATTCCTAGAAAGAAAAGAAAAAAAGATTATCTTAGCAAACCTATATTTATTTCACTATAGAGTTAAAACAACTTTAAAATGTGTTTTTATTTTAAAGATGCAAACAAATTACATATAACTGTTATTTTCACATTATAACTTTTTTCTATAGTAAAATATATCAAGAGTAGATAATTAATAATATTAAGCTAATAAGATGCTTAGGCTTAAGTTGATATTAATCAATAAAAACCATGCTTCAAAAGCTTCTACATGAAAAGAGGTTCAACTGAAGCTATTAAATGTAATCCTATGTGCTCCCTTTTTGTAAATCCTTGAATTTTTTCATCATGATTAGATACCCATTTGACACATTTCATGTCATGCTGACTACACCAGATTCAATGTTGAATAAAACTGACATCATCTAAAGTGAACTGAAATGTACTTTTATCTTTTAGCATCATAGGTATAACTAATACCTTACTTATTAATTGGTTATGTACCAAAGTTTGGCTGTAAATAAAAATTGGGACTAAGAAATGCACTTTACCAAAGAGAGAAAAATGTTTAAAATGATTTCTAATGGAAAGGCTCCCAAGCTGATTCATAAACACCTCCTTAAGCCATAACATATCTAATACACAACATTAATAGCACGAGAACACCTCATGAGAAACCAGTGTTTCTACGTAATGAAGTACAAAACATAACTTCGTCCAATACATAATCAAAGTCCTCACTGTTACCTCCTCTCACATATAAACCCATACAACACTTACCTACTAGTTTTAAGGACAGGATCTTCCACCAAGTATTTCAGACAGTAGTGTTGTCTTCTATTGACCAAAATCCAGGAGGATAGGCAACAATGAATGGGTTCGAAAGGAAATTATGTGATGGTGAAAGAAATATATTAGGAGTAATGAGGAGGTAAACAATAAGGTAGAGACTGGGAATGAGGTCTAGGATATTAGGGATGTGGACAGTGAGTGGTTGGGAAGAGATAGAAGTGAGAAGTAACACATGTTTTTTTCTTTCCTTTCATTCCTCTCATTTCTTCCTTTTTCTCTCTATCATATCTTTCTCTTCTGTGAATGAGACCAGTGTCAGAATGAATGGAGGAGAGGACACACATTAATGAATTTTCTTTTTTCACTATCTTCCCTTCTCTCCATTACCTCTTCTACCTCACTCCCCATTTGCTACTTGGAGGCTAAGCCAAAAGAACATATCTACAGTGTTAGAAATACATACACAAGTATTTATGAGTGATATCTCAGGCATGCAGATTTGCCTTAAAATATTACAGCAAAACAAAACAAAACTAGAGTCAATGGGGTAGAGAATAGGCAAAATAAATGTGGCAGATAGTTGATAATTGTTGATGTGGGAGGAAGGTATATTAGGATTTATTATATTGTTCTGTATACTTTGGCATATATTTTAAATTTTCATAATAAAAATAAATGTATGTATGTGCACGTGTGTAGGTCTATTTCTTACAAAATAAGAATATTATAGTGTGTAGAATACAATATTTTAGTCTTGCCAATGGCTTCTTCACAAAAGCAACAAGACCAAGAGAATATTTTGATTCAATCTCAGAGAGTATTAAAAATGAATCTTTAAGATACCCTGGAAAAAAAATTTTTTGAACCTACTAGAGTAGTGGAGGTAAAAGAATTAAAGATAACACAAGTTATTACTGTCTTAAGCAAGTTCTCTAACTGCAGAGATTGTTCTTTCTCGTTATAAAGATAGTCTTATGGTCCCAAGAGCCATGGCAGAGGTAAAAGAGGTACTTTGTATATGTTTTCTCCCTCAGTTCATCTCAGGAAAAAATATCTGAGGTAACCATGAAGGTTATCAAACTTGAACTCTCAAGGTCATCCTCACCGTAATACTTAGAGGCACTATTTATATTCCTGCTACCCGTAGAAAATGTTAGAGAATATCTTTTCCTAGGAAATAAGAGGACTAAAAATAAGGTCCCATATTTCTGTATGATATATAGGGGTCTTTATGATTATATTTTTAAAATAACTTGGAAACATTTATACACTAAAGATATAAGTTCTAATTCCAGGGATGACTGATGATATAAAATGGCTCAGGAAACTTCCGAAGGGTTTATAGAATAAATTAAAGTATTCCCAGGAAACACAGTACCAAATGAGTTCTTCAGTAAGCATTTACTGAGTACCTATTATGTACCAAGCTCTGGATGAAAGCCTGATTAAGAATGCCAATGAAGAGATTTAATGAAGTATAGTGATAACAATGCAATCACATGTGCCTGAGTGCACGTGTGCACACACACACATTATACTTGAGATGCCATCCCCTTAAAACAATACTACCAAATTCTGGATGCGAGAAAGTATTTACAAACCATGAGGTCTATACTATTTGCTGATAATGAGGTATAACTGAATTATCATTTCATCAGAGCACAGTGCTTTTGGCAACAGTGTTTTCCTAACAAGCCCACCTTCCTTTGAAGTTATTTCCTACTGAAATGCTTCAGTGGTTACAGGTGGAATGTAACATACACAATTATTAACTTTAAAAAAGAACACAAGAGAACAAAGATTCAAGCTAGAAATGTTCTGTCTCCAATTGTATGTCCAGGTACGTTAACATTAATTTTCATGAGTTCTTACCGTTTCAGGGTTATTTTCAAATATCTCCCTGGCTTCTTCTTTATTGCACACTTCTTCGATGCATTCTCTTTCAAGATTACCCTCTTTGGTTTCTTCAAAAATAGCATTTGCACGACGCTTCCTAAGCAGGACTTGTGAAGCATGTTGCTTTGACAAAACTAAAAGAAAATTTAAGTTTATATGAATAAATTTTTTATTTCTCCACCTAAAATGTATTATTTTATAAAAATTGAGAATTAAAAACACTTTATGCCTGTAAATTGCATGACATTTAAAATCAGTATAGTTGAACTGAGAAAAAAAATGCAGATACACAGCACTTTGGTTAAAAATTCAAAGAGCAGGTTTGGTATGTAGCTACCGCACTCATATAATGATCTACACAAATTATTCAAGTTCCTGCTTGAGGTCAAACGTAGCAGACAATATTTACTGTTTACTTTATAACTACATTGGAAATAGCATCATGCTGAAATGACTAGGTCAAAAGTCAGAGCCATCTTTATGCTAGATTAATAAACTTTCTCAATTTTAATGGAAAACTTATATGATTAAGGAAGAAACTGGGAAATGCAGGAGTATAGTTCAATTAGCTATTTAAAAGATACTTAATAAAGTAACATCCTTAATTATTCATACAAACAGGAAAATAAAAATTCCTGGCAAAAGGTAGACCACACAGAAGTCTTCTGAATCCATAGTGACTAATCCTGTCATGCCCTCGATGACTTTCTTCATTCTCTAATGAAGAGCATTTCAATCTCATCAAAATACCCCCATTTATTGACACAGCTGTCTATAGTCCCCACATCCTCTCCTCCCATTTTCTCATATATGCACACTCATCAGGCTCCATGACTCCACCATACTGCTCTTACCAAGTTCACGACACTAACTATAATGGTTATTTTACATGACCTAGCAGCAACATTTCACAGTATTAGTTATTGCTTCCTGAATATAACATTTTAACCTGGCATATTATTATTATTATTTATTATTATTATTATTATTATTATTATTATTTAAAAATATTTAATGGCAGCATTATACAGAATATCAATAAAAAGAAGGTGAAGAAAAAAATTGGTAAGTGGCTACACAAAAATTTTTGAATAGCTGAATAACAAAAATAACATGAAATTCAACATCAAGCAACACATTGGAGAAAAATATTTGTATCATATAGAATAGAAAAAAATTACATCCAGAAGTTATAAACAGTTTTTACAAATTAAAAAAAAAATAAAACAAGGATAAGCCAAAAACAGGAATCTGTGCAAAATTAAATTTAAAATAAATTCAAAATAAAATAAAAACAAAATATAAATAAAATCATATAAAGATCACTACATAAAAAATTATCTGGGCAATAAACATATGAAAAGATGTTCAATACAAATATTTTTGCCTACTAAATTTCCAAAAATAAAAGACTGATAATACCAAGTATTGATGAGGGTGAAAGGAAATAAGTATTCTTGTACATTAGTGGTACAAATATAAACTGGTAAGCATTATTGAAAGGTAAATTGGTAGTATCTGAAAATTTAAAGCACATATACACTTTAACTCAAAAATTCTGCTTCTAAGTTTGTCCTATAGATAAGCATTTCTGTTGGAAAAGACAATGCATATAATGTTTATTGAAAGATTGTAATATTAAAAAAGTAAAAACAACCTAATAACTATCAAGAAAGAAATGAGAAACTAAACTACAAAATACATCTATATTGTGGAATAAAAAGCAGCTATTAAAAAGAAGGAAGACACTTTTCCTCTGAAGATATGATAAGTTAAAAAATTGAAACTCTGGACTACCATGCCTATAATATCATCCTATGTATAATAGCCAAACTTGTAGAAATATAAATATTATGTGGACAAATCCATAGAAAAGATAGAAAACACACTCAAACTACTCATTACAATTATATTTGAAGGAAAGAATAGAGAGTATAAAGTTTTGGTTTTCTTATTGTAAGAACACAACATAGTTTTTTTAATGAAAAAATTTCAAAGCACAAATAAAATCTACAAATAATTTTTTAAATCCAGATTTTAACCACAGTTGGTTCTTTCATTAAGACGAGCGAGTAATATAAGCAGCTAAATTTATTTTTCTCTTATTTCTTTTATTACCAGGTAATTAATATGAGATAAATACTCAAAGTTGACAATAGAAGGAAGAGAAAAAAGCAAAAGGACTAATCAACAACGACAAAAATTGTTAGTTGAATAATTAAACATTTTTTAAGGGTTAAGTAATGTTACTTTATTTCTCTTACTTGCCAAACAGAAGTTTAAATGTGATAACTAACTAAATAAGTGTTTGACTCTATCTCTTAACCATCTTTATCATTGCTCATTAAGATAAAGATTAAATCAAGGCTGTGTTTAAAGAATGCTATCTGTGAGCATGCTATGCGCCAAGTGTATTACTGACTAATAAATGGCAGCCCTATAAACACTGAAAGTCTGACATGGGCAATTATCTCACTTATTTGAAGTAGTTTTAAGCATGCTACTTTATAATAAACACATCAAAAACTCGGCCCATTTGAACTTCAAAGCAAATATGTGAGTCTTTCTGGGGGAAAAAATAACACTTTCTTTGAAAGATGAATACACTGATCCAATAACAAAAATAATCAAGGTTAAATGCACTTAGAAAACAAACCATAAACATCACTCTAATTTCTCTCGTACAGAATATCGATATTTAAGAATATCTCTTACTTTCAAGGGCCCCCACTGCAGGACACAGACCAGGTATAACACATATTATATTCATGTTTGTGAAAGAGGACATTTTCAACAGTCCAGGGAGAATCAAGGCATGATTTAACGGAATGCCCACATAAGTTTATAAAATTAGAAGGAAACATAATAACTCCTATCATTTCATAGATGATGCAACTCAGGAAAGAGAATGCAAAATATTTGCCTTACATTATAAGCTAATAACTAGCAAAAGTATGACTTAGGTCACAGACATCTCAATCCTCAGACCTGTGACCATCCATTACTATTTGATGCTTCTCAGAAAATGGGCACAAGTTTCTGAGTCGACTGATGAGAGGAACAGTAAAAAGGAAAACTGTTACAACTCTGACCTAAAAGATAATAAAGCTAACGATAAAAAAATAAATGTTATCTAAATTTGAATGTTTATGTTTTATTTTATCCAGGTTTAACCAATAATGCTTCAAATTGGCATGGTACTTAATCATTTTCAAAGTATATGTTAGTTATTTCATTTGATCCTCATAAATAATGTAATAAACTAAAGGATAAAATTATAGCCCTCTTTTTCCTATTGAAGAAATTGGAGTGGAAAGAGGTTACATGATTTGCCCACGGTCGTACAGCTAGGAAGTAGTATTAATGGGACAGAAATATAAATATACCTATCATCTTCTTAGTCTAGTGCTCTTTCTTCTGTGTAGTTTATCACTCAAATGCCCACAATGTACTTAGTTTAAAAAAAAGAAATTATGTGGTTGTGGAGTGGACAATTGGTCATCTTAAATAAGACATTTATTGTCCTTTATAAAATAAACTCATCTAACAGAGTGGGCATTTGAAAGAGTCTACTATTCTTTGTCAAAAAGATATAAAAAAGACATCATAGATCCAAACTAAAAACTACAGAACTGTAGGATGAGACAAATTGTGGTTAGAAGTGATTTTAACAGTTGACTCAAAGTCTGTCTGCCCCAAATCATCCACCTTACTGACCTGCAGGAATGTCTACAAAGTTCCATTACTTATCATAATAATAGCCATGGCACATATGCAGGTAAATGATGTTTTTGCATTATCTCTAATACTAATCACAACTGTTCCAAGTCGATAGTAAATTTCCCATTTTATATATGAACTAAAAATCAGGGAAGTTGAATTTAATTTTACCAAGTTCACACAGCTGAAAACAGTCAACCAAGCATGTCTCCAAAATCGGTTCTCTTTTTGCACTACCACATTCTCTCTAATCATTTGTTTCACTTCTTTGGATTAAGAGGTTTTCCAAGAAAGTCCTTGCTAAAATCCAACTGTGTTGCTTGAAAAGTGTTACAATCAGATTCAAAATTTTAGGTTATAATGTTTAGTTATGAATCTTTCAAAATTAGAGGAATGACTGAATCTGCTTGTTTTTTAACTTGTCTAAGCCATCCCTTCTTCAAAATAGTGACCATAGCAGGTTGAACAATTATCAGTAATATAACTATTATTCAAACACTAACTGGAATTCTCTTTTGAAACTGTCTTCACAGCCTTCACGTTTCCTTCAATATTTTCTGTGGGAGTGAATCTTCGTCTTTTTCAGCATGTTTGATTGTCTCATTTCCAAAAAAGTAATTTATTACTACTGGTACTTCACTTATGCACCTCTGCTTACAAGTAAATTCCTCCATTGTTCAATTCAGTTTGACCTTGGTCAAAGGGAGGTCCTTCCTGAGGCCCATTTTCCCAATCTATTGTCCTGCTCTTTTGTGGGGTAGAGGTCAGGATCACAGATGAGGATACGGTAGCAAATGAAGAAGGTCCAAGTTTTAGGATAGTTCATCTTCTGAATCTCTTCCATTCTGCTCTCTTGCGAATGTGTCCCTCCAAAAGCTCATTTATTTCTAGTTTTGCTTTCTGTCTCTCCTTTCCCCAGTCTTATCTGGCATCCTAAGAATGAAAAACTATCCCTAAAAGAATGTGTCTGAGAAGAGAATCTTTAGCTAGCATTTGGGTTAGCAGAGTGTTTGAATCTTTGTTTCTTCTTCAGTGTGGGATGGGGTCAGGGAAAAGGGCTTTCAAAATACAAACAGAACAACTAGATAACATTTTAAGAGATATATATAATTGTTGTTTCACATGTCTCAATTATTGAAATGGCATGTTTTCCTTAATCAAAGCCTGAAAAAAATAGAATTATATTAATACATAAAAACCATTAGTTAATAATGATAGTAAAACATATGGCCAGATATTATAAATTTTATTTTAAATTTTCACATATTAATTAACTATAAAATATTTCATTTTAATAAATACTTCTACTACAGAAGATTTACATTTGAAGAGAGATATTAAAAAATGAAGAAAAATCCAAAGACAGATTTTTAATTAGGCATTCATTAGCCTAATGATTATTATGAATTTTCAAAAAAGTATGCATTAGCCTTCAGAAAGAAATGTTGTCTGTATGTATGCTATACCTAAATTATTTTTTTGTTTCTTTTAAAGAAAGCTATTACCCTTGCTTTCCTGAAAATTTCACATTTTGCTTCATATTGAGGTCTATGTTGCTGAATAAGTGATTTTTCTCATATTATTATGTTAAGGGTTAGGAAAATGTTAGAGAAATATTCTCCCAAGGTGAACTACACTTCTGTCCTTCAGGAGGAGTGAGCAGGCAGACTTTAAGAAAGTCAATGATCATAAGGGATTGGTCTAGATAAGGATTTAAATCCAGGAAAGAAAAAGGGGAAATAATCTGTGAATTATATACTGTACATATAAAGGTGAGTTCTAAAACATTTGGATGAGAAGAGCCGAGGGCTGACATTTATTTAGAGCTAGGAAAGCCATTGGTGGCATTAAAAAAAGAAAAAAAAAAAAACTGTGACTATTGACCCCCATTCTGGGACAGATCAATAAATGAATAGGAAATATTGTTTAGCCACAATAAAGTGAAATGGACCTCTCCTTACTCTAAGATTTAATTATAACTCTAATTTACAGCCCTTAGTCTAGGGAAAAAAAGAATAAATCAAACACGCTGCCATTGTCTCTGTGCGATTAAAACCTTCGATTTAGCCAAAGACAGAGAAAGCAGTCCATTTAATTATTCTTTCCAAAACAAGAAACACTTTTACCCAAAAGACAGGACAGGCAGCCTATTACCCCCAAAAAATTACATTGACCATCTTTTACTTGACTTGTTTGTTCTCAACAAACAAGTTGAGAACTTGTTTGTTGAGATGGAATATAGTAATTACTATATTCCATCACAGTTCAGAATTTGGCAAGGTATGAAGAGAAATTTTCTATAGTCCTCTCTTTTCTCCTCTTGATGACATTGCCAACTGGCTATACTTCCTGAATCTGCAGCAGGAGGTCTCTTTTATGACGTGCAACAAAATATTCACGCAATCAGCTCTCCTTGTCTTTTTTGTCTGCTAAACACTAGGGCATTAAAATACCATCTGATTTTGACGTCATGTACCAAGAGTTTACAGCACAGGAAATGTTCTGGTTTTTGTTCTATTTGACCTCTTTTTTTAGGATGGCATCAATTAATACTATTAGTTCACTGGTCTGTGTCTTTATTTATGTTTGGAAAAGCAACAGGCAAACTGTTCCTGGACATTTTTAAAGGCAACAATAAAAGAGCTGGCCTAATTTTATAATATCCCACTTCTGCAATATCTCCCAGAGCTTCCCAGTAAGGAAATCTGATGTATGCTTAGAAGCTTGAAAAAAGACTCTAAATCTCAGTGGCTTCCTTTTTGACTCTTAGATTGTTAATTACTTTTTAAAAAAGTGCTGATGTAAAAATGAGATAATTTGGAATATTTATATATCATCAAGTAGGGTTTATAATTCAATACAATTTTTGCCAGCCTCTCAGAACTCCTGGTTGACATTTCAAAAGGCTATAAGACATAGTCTTAATAATGGAATAAAATTATAATTTATTTAAAAAAGGAGAGAAAATTACTGATACAAGGTGTCAGGGAAAAGAAAGAAAAAAAAAACAAGTAATAAGAAAAGGTACACTTAACATATAGAAACTCAGGCCCCCTTGAAAAAAAAAATAACCACAAAGTACAAAATCTACTTGTCCCCTTCTATAGTAATGAAAATAATTTTTATAAAAAGCATTTCTGTTTTACTTGAGAAGTCATTATGGACTGAATCTTTATGTCTTCTCCAAATTCATATGTGGAAGCCATATCTCCAGCGTGACTGTATTTGGAGATGGGACTCTAAGGAATTAAGATTAAATAAAGTCATATGGGTGGAGCCCTAATCCCATTAGAATAGTGTCCCTATACTAGACACTAGCAAGTTCTTCCCTCCCTCTTTCCGTCTCCTTCTCCATGCATACACACACAAACAGGAATGGCCATGTAAGGACACAGCTTCAAGGAGGCATCTGCAGCCAGGAAGAAAGCACTCACTATAAACTGAACTTGCCAGAATCTTGATATTGGACTATGAGAAAATAAATTTCTGTTGTTTAAGCCATGTAGTCTGTGGTATTTTGTTATATCAGTCCAAGCAGACTAGTACATAAGGCGATGAGGTTGTGACTAATTCTAGCTGCTCTTTAAAGACATGGGAAGTTGTGCTAATAGTTAATGATGTCAAAACCATCAACAAAACAGAAAAACAACTGACAGAACGGGAGAAGGTATTCACTTATGATGCATCTGATAAGTGGTTAAAATCCAAAAGTATATAAAGAACTCATATAACTCAACAACAAAAAAACAATCCAATTAAAAAATAAGCAGAAGACCTGAACAGATATTTCTCCAAAGAGGAAATACAGATGGCCAATAGATATATAAAAAGATGCTCAAGGGCACTAATTATCAGAGAAATACAAATTAAAACCGCAATGAGATATGACCTCACACCTGTCAGATGGCTATCATCAATAAATCAAAGAACAAGTGTTGGCTACGATGTGGAGAAAAGGGAACTCTCATACATTGCTGGTGGAATTGCAAACTGGTACAGCCACTATGAAAAACAGTCTGGAGGTTTCTCAAAAAATTAAAAATGGATATACCTTTTGATCCATCAATTGTACTTCTGGGTATTTATCCAAATAAAACCAAAATAATAATTTGTAAAGATCTATGCACCCCAATATTCATGGCAGCACAATTTACAATAGCCAAGATATGGAAGCAAACTAAATGCCCATCAACAGATGACTGGATGAAGAAGTTATAGTTCATATATACAATGGAATATTACTCAGCCATTAAAAAAATGAAATCCTACCATTTGCAATGACATAGATGGACCTAGAGGTTATTATGCTGAGTGAAATAAGTCAGACAGAGAAAGATAAACACTGTATAATTTCACTTATATGTGAAATCTAAGGGACAAAAAGAACAAACTAATCAAAATTAGACTCACAAATATAGAGGACAATCTGGTGATGGCCAGAGGGGAAATAGGTTGGGAAGCTGGGAGAATGGGGTGAAGGGTTAAAGAAGTACAAAGTAGTAGCTGATAGCTGGGCACAGGGATGGGGAGCACAGCATAGGAAATGCAGTTAGCATTAATATATTGGCTATGTGGAGAGCCAGAGAAGGGAAAGAGCAATTAGGGGGATTGTTTTATAAACTAAATATCTAACCAATGTACTGTAATCTTGAAACTAATAAAATAATTTAAAAAAAAATGATGTCAGAGAGTATTTATCTGTTAAAGGTCTCATTAAAATGATAAAGAGAATAACCTACAACAGTTGAGAGATTGGGAATAATCATCAGATAAGTGATTTCGGCCAATTCTTCAAGCTGAAAAGCTAGTGAAAAATCTGTTAATGAATAAAAAAAAGGAGAAGAAGCCTTTATCCAAAATACAGAGAGAGATGCATTGAAAGTAAGAATATTTTTGTCTTGTAAATAAGCCTCAGAAAAACTATAATACAGCATTAACAGGAGAGTGGGAAAAAGGTATTTCGAAGTAGGGGGATTCATTTGAAAGTTTAACAATGATACACAGCACTGGTTCTCCAGTACATCTCAATGTGCATGAGACAGTATACTTAGAATGGGCCCAATAAACATTAATTGTATAAATGAATCAACTAATGAGTATACACAGAGCTAATTGCTAATTCTCCCATTTGGAAGACCGGCAAGAATCAAGATCAATATGTAAAACAGCAGAAGAAACCCTTATAAGTCACCTAAAATCAATCCAGTACTAGTGCTTAAATAAAAAGAGATAACCACTAATCATCAGAAATATGGCGGAAAAAAATTAACAGTTACCAGCACCGTGAAAAAGAAAACCGACATGAGAAAAAAAGGTAATTCAGAGAAGAGAACTTTTAAAAACTTTAAAAAACGTAATGAATATCTTTATAGCAACATAAGACAATAATGAATCCATGAAAGTTCAAAGTAAGATAAAAAATACATTGAAAAATTTACAATATGATTGTCAAAACAAAAAGGTTGAAAAAAAAGTTAAAAAATTTCCTGGAATCAAGAGCAAAATTTCAAAGAGACAGAAGATATGAGAGTCAAAGGAATATAGGATCAATTCCAGAGGCGTTCTAGAGCATATGGAGGGAGGGAATTATCAGATAAGTAAAGGTAGAAAATCGTCCATAGCTGACGAGATAGTAGTTTTCATATAAAGAAGGTCTATTATTCTAAACGAGTGAAAAGAAAGCCAATTTAGACATAGTATAATACAATTTTAAAGCAATTACCATCAGAGAAGCTCCAGAATCAACTGATAATAAGAATAAGCATCAGATTAATTACACAACTCCATTCAGGACAGCAAAGCCATTGGAATCTCTCTCTCTTCCTCTTCCACTTACAGAATATAAAAGGCTATGAGTTTAGCCTTTAAAAACAAAACATGGAAATTGCTCTCTATAGACAGGGGAGATGTTGCTTGGGAAGGATCCATATGTAGAACCGGTATGACAAAGAGTAGAACTTCCAATCTGTCGCTCCAAACCTCATCCTAGTACAGTATGAGAGATAGCAGGTAGAGAATTTAGAAAGAATTATTTTCAAAGACTAATGCCTTCCTTACCTTGGCAACTGACCCCACCCAATTCTCACATAAGCCCCTAAAGAGAAGCCTGGCTATCCACAAACCTACCCATTCAAATAGGACTAATTACAACTTTCCCAATTCAAGAGATATCCTGTTAGGGAAGCAAACCTAAGCAACCACAGAAGAGAACCCTGTGCCAGCTACCTATTCTATCTAATCAACGTAGGGATAACTTCAAGGAAAGAACTAACAGCCAAGAATCACCAGATAATTGCAAAAAATTAACAGCGTGAAAGTGAAGGACAAGAGAAACATATAGAACATGACCCCAAAGGTAATCAAAGCAATCAAAGACATAGAAGATAACTTTTAAAAATATATAACTTGTCTATGGCCATGCCACCCTGAACTCACCTGATCTTGTCTGATCTCAGAAGCTAAGCAGGGTCGGGCCCAGTTAGTACTTGAATGGGAGACTACCTACGAAGACCCAGTGCTGTAGGTGTGTAAAAAAAAAAAAGGAAGTATACCTAATATCCCAAATAAAATGAGAGGATCTGGCATCCACAAAACAAAAGTAGGCTGCTATGATAAAGAAAAAGTAGAAAATTAAAATATAATTTCAAAATAAAAAAGTTAATGTATGAAGTGAAAAATAGAATGAACTATTCCTCCTAGCCCAGAAAACATAGCATATTATCTAAAAACTCTATTTCTAGGATTAGCCTGAGGAAATGAACATGGACATATTTGTAAGAATATATATGCATATATTCATCACAATATTCCTGATATAGGCAAAACTGGAAATAATCTGAATGTTCAAAAAATAGTTTAAATAAACATATTATGGTGAATATACATAAAGAAAATTATTAATCTATTTTAAAGTGTGACAAAAATTTTAATTTATTGATATAAAAACCATCATTTTTTCAGGTGAAATTTCAAGGTACAAATGTAGAGTACAATTCTATTCTTTTATTTATACATTTTAATTTCTAAAAATGTATATATGAAGACAAAGGAGCTTAGAAAAAATACAGAGCAAAATGTCATATTGGTCTCTGGCTAGTCTGACTACAGATGCATTTTTTTAGTGTATATATATATATTTCCAAATTAGTTATATTAAGCATGGAGTACTTGAAAGTCTTTAAAAATCTTAGGGAATCAGTAGAATATAGTTTAGCCAGTTTAAGCTGCTGACCAATGAAGATAGATTGTCAAAATGGAACCTCAGATAACACTAACATTTCAGGGAAAGCAGAGATCATCAAAATAGCAGAAGCAGAATTAGTAATAAATATGTAGAGAGAGAAAATTTAAATAATATAATGCTTATAGACATGAAAGGGTGACAATTTCAAAAAGATAAATTTTAACAATGTCAAATGTTGCAAAACATTTATTAATAATAATTACTATTATTTAAGATGAGAGTTAAAATGTATATAGTTGTTTTAATAATAGGATCACTATAAACTTTCTCAATCACCAAAACCAGTAAGAGGGTAAAAAGAAAGGAAATAGAGATCTGCAGAATAAACTCTTTCTTCAAGAAGCTCAACTGAGTGTAGAAAGAGAAAAAGGGGGTTATAAATATAGAGGCAGAGTTAAGGTAACATTTCCTAAAGTTGGAAAGATGCATCACAGAAAAGCTGTGAAACTCTATGAGAAAAGATCAAATGTGCTATTTTGAAAGATGGAAAATATATAAATACAGGAAGTTACAATTTTACCATTTTTATGAAGATTTAAAAGTCACTTATTAAATTTATCTTTTAAAAATCTATTCCAAAAATTAGACAAGAGGACTAAGATGACATACTGATGGCCTAGAATTACTGAAAATTTTCTCATCTATAGAAATACTTAGAATTTATTTAGATAAACTGTATTTATTTCACTTCCCCATAAGCCTGAAGGATTATATTTCTATATTTAGAACGATACAATATAAATAAACATCTTAAAGAAGTTTTCTCTAAGTTAATAACTATTTATTATGTTAAAAAAAACAAAAAAGTAAATAAAAAGCATGATAACTTTGCTTTCCAAAAACACTATTAAAATGTTATCTATTTCCTCTGAATTGTTTTTGTTATGCAGAGGAAAAATTTTTAGTGAGATATAACTGACATACAACATTATATTAGTTTCAAGTATACATAACAATGTGAAATATGTATATATTATGATATGATCACCCAATAAGTCTAGTTAACATCTACCTCTCATATAGTTACAGATTGTTTGTGTGCGATGAGAACTTTTAAGTTCTACTCTCTTAACAACTTTAATAACAATGTTATTATTAACTATGGTCACCATGTTAGGTGGCTAGTCAGCCATGACCAAAGGGGAACAAAAGAATAAGGGCCCAGCCTAGAGACCTCCCAAAGAACAACGTGTTGGTGGTTAGAGAATCCCTCCTGCATTCCCAGTGACAATGGACGGGGGATCATAACCTATAGCTTGTTTAATCTGGCTACAGGTGCCTGCGCAGAAGGTACTACCCTAATACCTCATGAGGCAATCACCCAGGAATGCATTTGGAACCAACTATCTTGGCCCAAAGAAGAAGAGGCCTTCCCATTTCTACGTTGTTACAGCTCTCCTTGCTGAAAACCCACTCCTCCGGACTTCGAGTGTATTCTGTCTTACCTCTTTATCTTCCAAATTCCACAGGGCTGCAACCTTCCTTAGTGTGGCCCATCTCCTAAAATGTCTAAATCTTGCAGACCTGTAACTCTTTGCTGTGTGAGTGGGGAAGAGCTGAGGGACAACATACTACACGAACACCCCCATCCTCCCGCCCGCCGCTGGGGTGATGCTGGATCTCACATCAACCCCAGCGATAACAACCATGCTGTACATTGCAATCCACGGCTTATTTATGTTATAACCGAAAGTTTATACCTTTTATACAGAGTATATTCTTGTTTAAAATTATTAAATTCTTAATGGCAATTGTGTTACAACATATAAATATATCAATTAACTAATGTACAACTTAAATTTACAATTATATAACAAATATATTTCAATTTAATTTTTTATTAAAAACTGCATCCTTGCCCATCCTCTCAAATGATTATAATTAACTGTATTTCCCAGATAATTATAAAATAAAACAGGAATGTTTTGATAATAAAATTTACACCACTCAATAGAATAAGATTCAAGACATATTATTTTTTTGCAGCATCAAGGTGATTTTTTTCTTTTATCATAACAAAACATTACCCTCTATCAAAGTCTGACAATTTAAAGATAATTAAGTTTTGCTAATGTGAGATATGATATGCCAATCCCACATCTGATAAAGTTTCTCTCAAGACATCTGCATTCATTTGGAGCTGTGGTTTTTATGGTCACTATTGGCTTTGTGCATTAGCTTTCAAAAACTTCATCTCACGATTCTTTTCTCTCTTTTCTTAATCAACTTAGATGTGGAAATCAACCCTTTTCTGAAGAAACACTGGGGGCAGGTGGCAGGGGGGAAGGTAGGAAGGGCTGCAGTTTATATTAAAGCAACTTTTGCAAGTGAAAGTGAGTCCTAGAAATGCCAGTTCCTAAAAATCCTTTGTCCACCTCTCATCTAATCATTTCTGACTAGAGACCTTCCATACATGCTGCATTCTCTGCCATGTGGTTCAGCTTCCTTTCTCCCTTCTCTGATATCCTTTCTGCTTCTCTCTCCCTGGTTGTTACCTACTACCACCCTTGCAATCTGTTCACTTCTAAAGGCAGAAGCAGTTATCTTTCTTGATATTTCCTTAAAGACCACAATGATTCAAACTTTAAGTGTGCATAGGAATTACCTGAGGATCTTGTTAAAATTCATATATTGATTCAATAAGTCCAGGGTGGAGTCAGAGATATTTCATTTCTAAAATGCCCCTAGGTAATGTTGTTGCTGGTCCCTGGACTTACACTTAAATAGCAAAGTTATAGACCATGTTTTCAGAGCGTCACTTTCTAAACCTAAAATGTGTTTCAAGGTAATTTATAAAATAATAGCAGTCTATGGCCTTGCCACCCTAAACAAGCCCAATCCCATCTGATCTTGGAAGCTAAGCAGGGTTGGACCTCGTTAGTACTTGGATGGGAGACCACCTAGGAAGACCAGGTGCTATAGGCATAAAAAATTTTTAAAAAAGGGATTGTAAACTAACAAGGTCCTTGCAATCTGTGAGGTGAACCAATGGTTGCCTCACCTAAAAACTAAATAAAATAAAATAAAATAAAATAAAATAAAATAATAGCAGTTCTCACCATAGGAATAATTTCAATATCAACTAACCATGTATTTTTTTCACCCTGCTATATTGACAGCCAACTCAATATCATTATACTAAGTACCCAAGCTGGTATGTTAGTAGGCACAGTTAATTATACGCTCACTCTATCAAAAATTGTATTCATATAATTAAAACAACCTCACAGTTTGTAATACATATTACTGAAGTTTAAAGATGCAATAAGTATCTATACTTCTCTTATATGAAGAAACTATGATATTAACCTTATAAAAAAAATGTTTGTAACAGAGACAATGCTGACCAAATATTCCATGTGCTTCCTTGGGATAGGTCTACATGAACCATAAGTAGAAATGAGTCTTGTCACTTCCATTCTAAGATAGTTAATAACAAGTATATCTTCTCCATTTCTCTCTTTTCTTGCAGAGACACTGGAAGCCATGTGTACCAGATAGTATAACTAAAGATGGAAGAGATTTACACAAATCACATTGGACTTTACATAATTGAGAAAAAAAACTCTTATTTTGCTAAGATACTACAATTGGGTGATGTGGATATTAATTTTAAGATTTGGGGATTGAAGCAATAGCGTATTTTATCATAATATGAGATTATTAAAAATTTAAACTAATGCCTGTAATGAGGTTATTCAATAATGTGCTAATTTGCTTCTTCTTGATTCTAAAAATCAGAAGACTCAACTGAAAGCAAAAAACACATAGATAAGATGGGGTACTTCAATTTATTCCTTGAATAAAAACCAATAAGCAGAAGAGTTTTAAAAAATCTAAAACCCCAAAAACAAAGAAGCCCCAAATATATTTAAAATATTAGAAAATAGCAATTGAAAAAATAACAATTTTCTAAATCCTCCTTTAATATAAATGGGAAATACAGATCCGAGAACGTTTTATCACATGCCAATTCATGATTCTTTAAAACAGAGGAACAAAATCTCATAAAGTATCCTAAAGTTGGAAGAACTTTAAACAGATCACCTGGGGTGGCTGGGGTAGGACAACCAAAAGGAAGAATCTTCCAAACAGGAGGACTTGCACATGTAAAGACCACAGAGAAGAGAGACAGAGAATAACCCTCTTTGAGAAGAAAGGCAGGGAAAGGTGTGGAGGAAAAGGTGTGGTAGCCACCAGATCATGAGCCCTATATGCCGAGTTCAGAGATCAGAAATAGAAGAGGCAAGAAGAGGCAGCAAATGCCTCCTGTTGATCTTTTAGAAGCAAACTGCCATGTTGTGAAGACAGCCAGATGGTGGGATTGGTAGGAGGCCTCTGGAGCAGAAACTGAATTCCGCCAATAGTGAGTGAGCTTGGAAGAGCTTCAGATGAGACCTCAGCTCTGGTGGGCCCCTTGATTTTAGCCTTGTGAGATCCTGAGCAGGTCCCTGGACTTGTATCTGGACTTCTGACTCACAAAACTATGAGATAATAGTTTTGTATTAAGATGCGAACTTTGTGGTAATTGTTATACAGCAAGAGAAAACTAATACAAAAAGGCATATATAATTTTGAATGTATTAATATTGCTGATTTTATTTCATGGGCTAGTTAAGACCAGCTTCAGTTCTAACAGTTGGCTTGGACAGCTAATATCATGCTAGATGAAACCTTTGCACATGCTAAAATAACAATGAAAAGCTGGACATACCTTGGCATAATATAAAAGAATGAATTCACAAAGACCAGGGGACAGGCATTCTGCTTTGAGTTGTGTATGCAGTTTCTACCTATTTACATCCTCACTCATTCATCTCACCCCCCAGTATAGAAGAAAAGGATTTATTTCCATGATTATCATAGAAATAGATTATTGAAGAAATCACTGGAGTTTTTAAAAAGCATTTTAGTGACTATCTGGCCCAAATCTGAAATGCTGTTGGGAGAGGCTGCTGCAATGAACTTCCAGACCTTAGGTGGAATAGGAAACACGTGGGGTGGCTGAGCTTAGGCAGCAGCCTGAACTCAACTGAATCAAAGTCAGGTTGGGCATATATACTGATCAAATCTTGGAGAAAGAATTAATAACGAAAAAAAAAATCTCCCTAGAATGATAGACAACTCACAAATTCTTCACTGAGTTTTTTCACCTCGAATGCCCTGTGTAGCAAACAGAAACTGTACTTCAGGTATAACGGAAAGAAATCACCATTTCTCCTTGATTACTTATCTTGCTGGATTCAGAACCTCCAAAATGAAGGAGAGGAGAGATGCCCTTAAAGAAGCATCTATGTACAGTACTGTGAACTTTTCTTCTAGTTTTCTCCAAAGCAAAATAACTGCACTGGGTAACTGCACTAAGGAAAGAGATCCCCAAAACTTTTAGTGATTATTAAATATTGTGGTGTGCCAACATGAGCCAGGGGTAGACCTGCTTCAGTCAGAAATGAACAAAAACACAAACTACAGCCTAAGGAGCACTGGACAAACAAAACCTTCACAATGGGCAGATATATAAACAGTATTTCTCACTGTCCACTTTGCCTAGAATGAGAAATTATCTGAAATGAGACTCTATTCTACTTTCTGAATTGTTGCAAATAGTTGGTCCAGTTGTTCAGGGACCTGTACAGAGCTAGTTCTCTGACCTAGGGACAAGAAAGTCTGGGCAAGGACTGGCACAGAGCTGAGACTATTTGTTTCAGGTGAATGTTCATTCATAAGATAGCCCCACATCAGAGAGTTTTTAATAACAAAAGGGCACAGAATGACCACCTTAATGGCTGTCTGTTGTGGTTCTTCTCAAGACAATCTAGTACAAAGGTCACAAACTCAAAAATCTACAAGTGTCAGACAGGTACCACAAACAAGAGAAGAGAATTTGGTAAAAGATTACTACAGGTGCTTGGAGTTGTAGAAACTGGAGAGATTATTCCTACCTAAAGAAGGCAGCTTTGAATCAACTCTGGCTGAATCTTACCATGTTGGAATGTGGGCCTAGTGTGGCTACAATGACTTTTGCTCACCAGGCACTCATTACTAAAAAAAAAAAAAAAAAAAAAATACAAAAAAAAATAATAACCCACCAAATTTATCAGCAGAATTGCTATTCTTTCAGCTGTTGGAAACTGGACATATTACAAAATCCAATCAGATACATAGTGGATGGTTGTTTATTAGGGCTTTTCTATCATGGAGGAACAGGAATTTGTACTCAGAGAGATATTTATTCTGTATTTGGATTTAACTTTTCTGTCAGCACAACTATTGGTAGACTTATTCAGTCGATAGCTTTATTATAAGCCATACAACATAACCTCTAAGAAATTAACTACATTATCACGGAGGTAAATCAGTGGAATGATAATGGTTTTCATTGGCCTTAATGTATACTCTAATACCTGGAAAGAGCTAGCTTTAAGGAATGACGGACTGACCAATAGTCAAGGTCTCAGTCACTGCCTTTTGGGACACAACACTATCTTTCAATGTAGTGGGGAAAAAAAATGTGCTACATTGTGTATCAACAATCAATATACAGTGCTCTTTTTCCTAAAGCCAAAATACACAGGTCAGGAATGAAAGTAGAAAGGGAAGTACTTGTCATGATTTGATAGTGATTGCTATGAGCTGAGTTGTGTTCCCTATGAAGATGGTGAAATCCTAATCCCCCACTACTGGTGAATATCACCTATTTGGAAATAGGGACTTTACAGATTATCAAGTTAAAACAAGGTCATAAGAATGGGTCCTAATGCAATATAAATGGTGTCCTTATCAAAAGGGGAAAATGTAGAACAGAGACAGACTTGTAGAGAGCAAAGATGAGGTGAAGACATAGGAAGAATGCCATCTACAAGCCAAGGAATGTCTTAGGTAATCAAAAGCTGGGATAGAAACCTGGAACACATTCTCCCTCACAGCCCCCAGAAGGAACCAACCCTGCTGATCCCTTGATCTCAGATTTCTAGCTTCCAGAACTGTGAGAGAATAAATTCAGTTGTTTAAGGCACCCAGTTTGTAATACTTTGTTACAGCAGCCCTAAGAAAGAAATTCAAAGACCTAGTCTCTTGGTTTGTTTTTTTTCTTTCTTTCCCTACAACTGAGTTCTGCTCATCTAGAAAATGAAAAACCAGTGGGGAATAGGTTCACTAGAGGGCTAATACATTTTCCACTGAAATAGAAGCTGAAACTGCTTTATAACCATTTTAAGTTCTTTACTTTTTTTTAAGTGATTTAAAAAGAGATTATACTGGAATGACAATAATTAAGGCAAAACAGTGTTGTTGCCACATATAAATCAGGGTAGAAGGACTGTTACTCCTCCAAAATAACTGTAGTACACAGTAGAATTGTAAAAGAGATAGATAAAACCATCGACAGGTAAGAACAAGAGGACTCGATTCTTCCTGAATAAACGTGTGGTTCATCTCATTGAGCAGACAAAAAAACAAATATGAGGAACTGCCATAGAGTAAAAGAGATATGAATTGAACAGTGAAGCATGAAGTCCTTCATAAATACCAGCTCCAGCTTATAACCAAGAGAAACAAGTAAGCCCTAAAGTTAGTACCTGTATTCCCTTGCTTATCTTTTATTATTGTTATCATTTGGTATATATAATGTGTTGATACACTATAGTGTATCACACTTGATACACTTGATACACAAGTGTATAAAGAGGAGGCATGGATATCACCTGATGGTTCTAAACTAGGCTTGAGTCTTCCTCTCTGAGTGTGGTAACTATAATCTTTTGAGGAGGTCTTTTCTGTTGTACTTTACTTATTTACATTAGAAATATTTACATATATTTGAGATAGTTTCAAATGGTTTTTATGGAAAGAAGCATGTGTGTATGTTGTACAGCCAAATAATAAGAATGTATAGACTTCTCTTGTTTCTGCTTCTTTCCCAACATCCATTTGTGGGAGCTGTCCTGGCACTTTACCCTATTCTAATGAGCTGTCAATCACAGGACTCCAGAAACAAGCTAAGTCAAAAGGATCGGCTCTTTTCCTTGGAATTTCAATTATAACTAGAGATACTCAGGACTAGAAGGCAGTTAGAATTGAGTCATCTACGGGCAGCTCCTAACACAGTGAACACATGAGTTCCCATTATATAGGTCATCTAAATGTCCAAGCCCCCGGCTTCCGTAGGCCTAGTTATTCAGCATACCATTCAGTAGCCTTCCAATAAATCCACTCAGTTTCTTTTATCCTTCCTTCCTCCCTCCTTCCTTTCTTCTTCCTTCCTTTTCTTTCTTTTTTTTTTCTTCCTTTCTCTTTCTTTTCCTTTTTCTTTCTTTCCTTTCTTCTTTAGTTAGCAAGAGTTTATTACTGTTAGTTGTAGCTAAAGAATACCAATATATGTATATGCTTACATTTTTTGTTATGATATTTAGAATGTTTAAATATGTATATAGCCATAAAGAGGCTATTAAACTTGGTGGGCAGAAGGGGTGTATTACAAAAAAAGCATTATTGTGTTTCCCCAGATAGAATTAATGGTAAGAGAATATGGCAAAGGTTGTTACTGTTGTATACCAGAAATTGTCTCTAACTTTTCCAGTACCAATCCCAACTCTAATCTAACCTTGATAAAACTACCAGTACTACATTTTGAACTCTGAAATAAAGAGACTTTAAGAAAAGATAAATAGTGAAAGGAATTAAGAAGACTAGAGTAAAAAAGAGAAGGAAAACATGAGTCAGTAATGTCTAGGATAAACTATACCCAAAGTGGAAGTCTAGATAGGACTGAATTAGCACAGCTAAAAGAGAGGACATCCCCTTTTTTCCTATTTTTCTTCACCACAGCCATTAGTGGAAAATGATAGAATATGTAGACAGTATATCTTTTAAGTATCTCTCTCTATCTATTCCCCTCTCTCATTTATATATACATATATATGCATTTATATATATGCACTTATATATATATAATATATATACACTTACATATATATAAGGCCTTTATATTATATGCTGATAGAATTTATCTACTCTATCAGTATATATATATAAAACAAGTGTATTTCTCCACTTATATGGTTTGAATACTTGCATATAATACACAGAGAGACAGACACACAATTTTTAACTGCTTAGATTCAATAAAAATATAACAATGTGTATAAAAAGAAAGGGCCAGTTATGACAAGCAGGTGTGGCAAGCGACTTTGACTATTTCTCCTCTCCAAAACACTGGTTAACAAGCAAATATTTGACTGTGCTAATGAACTATATAGATAATAAGGTAGTGCATATGGTCCACATAGAGGCTTAATGACAGGCTTTTGAACGTTGAAGTTCTGCTATTGTAGCTCATTAATATAAAATCAACAAATAATATTTTAGCCTCTAAATTAGAATTGTAAAATACCTCATTCATCTTGACCAGTAATTAAAAGGAACAAGTGGATTTAATTCTCCTTAAATAAACTTCTTTGTAAAATTTACATCAGAATTTTAGACAGCCTAAGTTATTCGTAATTCAGAGTTTATCTCTCCCATGCCATTTCCTGAGAATAAAACATAGCACGAATAAGCATTTGTAATCCACGACATGCTTAAACTTTAGAAAACCAAACGTATTCACTGACAACTAAAATATTCTAAATGCCTCAATACTCATTTTTATTTTTTCAGAGAAAATTCAATATTCTCACTTGAATCCAGGCATGGGAACATAAAATACTGGAAATACAAAGATAAAGACAAAAAATGCATACTACAAACACAGATTAGTGGCACTCAGTGTCAAAAATTCTCAGTACAAAATGACCTAAGAAATACAATATTTAAGTCCTTTTGACTTCAAGGTCAGAAAATGGCATCTGCCTACTTGGTAGACAAACCTGCAGTCATCCTAAAACAATTCGTTTGTCAGTGCTGAGATAAGCGAACCAAGTTCAAAGTCCAAGGGAGGAAGGTTGCAGCATGGGGAGTGGGGGTCGGCTGGCTGGGGACAGACGCCTGTACAAAGAGAAGGCAGAGTGTCTTGCCTTTTCCTCCCTACTTTTATAGCGGAATGTATTCATCCCTGTCTTCTAACTGGGAATTTCAGCTGTTAGGGGTGAATAGATAGGTGATCTAATTCCTTCACTTATATTTACTGTTACCCAGGTTCTTGATTCTGTCCTGCAGACAACAGATGATTTCCAGAGCAGGGCAAATAGTGACCCTGCCCCACCATTACACTGCCCTCTAGATCCACGACTGCTTCCATCAGCCGGGTGATCGTCCCGACTTGCCTGAAACCTCCTAGTAGGCTGCAGCCCTGGAAAAGAAAACCCTGAACTACAGGCTGATAGTTCAGCTGGCATTGCTGGGGAAAGGAGACAGGACACTATTGAGTACTCACAGTTTGCCTCTGAGACGGGAAACACTAGGGCGAGGCACGCCAGCAGCGCCCCGCAACACCCACCTAGGACCCTCATGGTCAGGCCGGCAGAGGCGCGGGCGTTGTGGGGTGGAGACTGTGGCGCGTCGCGGTGGGGACCTGAGCGCTCGGCGCGCGGCGGACCTGCGAGCCCAGGCGCCGCTGTCTGAAGACTGCGGCGCGGAGGCGCCAGCGAGCGAGCGCGCAGCGGGGCAGAGGGACCCGGGGGCGGAGGGGACCGCCCGCTCCCAGCCCCCAGCCCGTGAGGGGAAGTGATAACGAGGACATTTCCAGGAAGTTTTTTGGAGCTGGGGGCAGGGCTCGGAGAGAGTGTTGGAGGCCTAGTAAACACCGTGGAGACACCCTTCCTTGCCCGTCCCCAAACTCCAGCGTTTCGTTCCCGGTCTGCAGAATGTGAAGTTTCCCAAGGGGAAAGGGAAGCAAACGCAGTAAAAATCTCAAGTGAGCTAGGGTGGGAGGCTTAGTAGCCGAGAGACCTTTGAGGACAGAAGGGACAGGGTATCCCAGCTTAGAAGTTAAAATCATGAGAGATCGATGTTGAGGATGATTACATTAACTGAAACTTAGAAGAGAATGAGGACTCTGTGAAGACTAAAGAGAGAACGGCAGCAAATGGGATAGTTTTGATCAACATTTTTATTTTGTACTTGCATGTATGGTGTAAAAAAAAAAACTATAGCAAAAAAATGTTTTGAGAAGAAAGAATGTATCAAATTCCATCACTTTCGAGCAGCTCGTTTTGTTTTTTACACATTACTCTGCTTTTTATGCTTAGACATACCCATTTGAAATACGTTATTTAATGTTTAAGGCTGTCTGTGGAATTAAACTGCATGGATTCAACTCGCAATATTCTGCCACTTACTAGTTATGTAACGTTAAGAAAATCGATTAACCTCTCTAAGCCTCAGCTGTATCATCTGTAAAATGGGGACCATAGTAAGTTTTCATAGTGTTAATGAAGATTTAAAGAGATAACACGAGTAAAGAAATTAGCGTGTTAAATAGTAGTATTTAAGGCATATTTACTATTATCACTTCTAGTATTTCTGCCCAAATAAACATATCAGTTGATTTTCTGTGTGTGTGTGAGCAAAATTCAAGAGACTGATCATCTTTCAAGAGTCCCTCCCAGCTCTAGCTTTCTTTGGTTCTGTGATCCAATTGGATGGAAGTTTATATTAGTCACCTTCGTTTTGATAAGAACGTTTGCAAAGAAATTACTGAATTTTTTTGGCCCTTCTCTCTTTCAAATTCTCTTCTTTTTTACTGTCTGACTCTACCATGTCAGTCTATTCACTACTTTATTTCCAGCCCCAAATGATTTAATGATAATTCTAATGCCTGTAGATTTGTTTGGTGTGCTAGCAGTCATAATATTAAATAAAATAAATTTTAAGTACTATACTTAATTATTAAATGTATTTAGGCCATGAGTCTTTCAAGCAAAGGCTTGGTTTAGGAATCATCTCATCTTGTGAGGAAAAATTCCAAGTAGAATACCAACTTTGAGATCTCAACATTTCACTAGGGGAGAAAAATCTCCAAAATTGTGAAGCAACAATATTCATTAAAAAGCACCTCCAACACAGACATTAAAAAAAAAAAAAAAGAATATAAAGAGTATGAAGAAGGGAATGTTAGAGAAACAGGAAAGTACCTGAAAAAAAAATCTTACTCTTCCAAAGAAATCAGCTGAAAGTGAATGTCTTTTTAATACGAAAAATGTGTATCACAGTGCTAGCAATATTAATCAACGCTGAACAATATATCCTATCTATAGTATAATGTCAAACTTTGAAAAATTATATACAGATATTTCTACTACTAAAATTCAATAACACATTTTTGAATAAAATTTTTGGATCTTTAATTTTTCTCAGAACTTCACTCTCAGATGGTGATAACTGGCTTTAGCTCAAAATTAATCAACACTTGGTAATTTTTATTTGGCAAAAATTATTTTTGGTGCAGTTCTAAATATGCAACGAAATCCTATCCAAAATTTAACTCCTCTTCTAATCCTATTCCCAGTCCTAATCCTAGCCTTATTCCCTTATCCAATTTTATATTTCTTTATATGATCTTCTATGAATATATTGTCTAATTTATTTATTAATTTTGTTTATTCTTTGCTCCCTCATTCTTCTCACCACTAGAATGTAAGATCCTTGAGGGTAGGAATTTTTAAATATTTTTTCCACAGCTATATTCCTGGTACCTAGAACATTGAGTATCACATAAACATTCAACTAATTCAATTTAACAGTCCAAGCCTGGGAATATTTATGCCAAAATATCCATTGTGATCATTCACAGTGGTGACATTATGAATCATTTTCCTGTTGCTGATTTATACAGTTTATTTTCTACAACAATCATTTAATATTTGCTTGGTAAAGTGCTAAAGTAGTTAAACCATAGGCAATGAGGACTAGTCTTGTTTTATTTGTTTTCTATATGTATGTTTGTTTTAGAATGGATAGTGATTTTTGTGGTTCTTTAAGAATGTTACCTTGTGAAATGCTTACAAAATGGATCACAGCAGGGAAAGATTAGAAACCAAGTAACATTTAGACAAATAAATGTTGGTAAGGATGTGGAGAAAGGAGAACCTTTGTATGCTGTTGATGGGAATGTAAATTGGTGCAGCCTTATGGAAAACAGTATAGAGATTGCCCAAGAAATTTTTAAAAACACACACATTATATATATACCATATATTTATAGTAACAAAATACTGTATATTTTAGTTCTACTAAAAATAGAACTATATAGCACATGTAGAAGTACTATACAATCCAACAATCCCACTTTTTGGCATGTAACCAAAGGAAACGAAATCACTATCTCAAAAAGATATCTGTACTCCTATGTTCATCGCAGCATTATTCACAATAGATAGGATATGAAAACAAGTAATGTGTCCATCTGTGGATGAATGAACAAAGCAAATATTATATATAAATATATTATGTATTTATGTATGTTATATGTGCCACATATATATGACAGAGTATTAAGCCTAACCAAAAAAAAAAAAGAAAAGAAAAGAAAAGAAAAGAAAATCCTGTTATTTGCAACAATATAGATAAACCTGGAGAGTAATATGATAGTGAAATAAGCCAGACAAAGAAAGATAAATATTGCACGGTATCATTTTTATGTGGAATTAGAAAAAAAAAAAGTCAAACTCATAGAAACAGAAAGTAGAATGGTGGTTGCCAGAGTCTGGGAGGTATGGGAAAGGGGAGAGGTTGGTAAAAGGTATAAAATGAAAAAGTTCTGAGGATATAATGTGCAGAATGATGATTATAATTAATTATACTGTATTATATACTTGAAATTTGCTAAGAAAGTAGATCTCAAAAATTCTCACCAGAAATAAAAGTAGCTGTGAAGTGATGAATGTGTTATATAACTGAATTGTGGGAATCATTTCTCAATGTATATGTATTTCAAATCATTATATTGTACAATTTAGGTGCATTACAGTTTTATTTCTCAATCATACCTAATACAGCTAGAAGAAAAAAAAAGAAACAAGGTAACATTCAGGATATTATTTCGGCAATTCCCGAGACATGAAATGAAGTTCTTGACTAGAATGATGGCAGCAAGACTATTTTCATCATTTAGAATAAACTAGATTATAATGTGATAAAACGCTACAAAATTATATTGGCTTAAGATAACAAATGTTTATTTCTTGCTCATGGCAAGTTCACTGTAGGACTTCCCAAGCAGCTGCCCTCCATGTGTTGGCTCAGCATTTCATGATGGTATGATTTTACTTTGAAGTTAACATAGACTTCCATAATTAACATTGCAAGGGAAGAGAGAGAACATAGAGAATTGAACAACAACATTTAAATGCTTTCATGGAGAAGTAACACAACTAGTATTGCACACGTTTCACTGGACAAAGCAAGTCTCACAACTTTAAGAGGGTAATAATAACTATTTCATGTACTTGTATGGAAAAGAGAACTAGAAATAGTGAGCAACACTTATGTTTATCAAACCACTTAATATATAGAAAACTAATAGTTAATTTAGTTAACTAACTGACTGACTGACTGTCTGACTGTATGTTGGCAACAGAAATGTTTGGTAATATATCACTATCAGAACTAGGGAAGCCATGATGTAGAGCTAGGTTGAGTATGTTTTTCAAAAAGAAAAGGGTGTTGAGCACAGTTTCAGAAATGCTGAAGTAAGGACCTCAGGCAAAAATGTAATAATTGAATTCTTTAAAAGAATGTTTTTTGAAAAGGAAAGCATAGGGATAAGATTGGAGAATCATACAGGAAGCTGGAGGAGAAATGACTATTGAGATAAGAAGAAAACCAGAATAGTGTATAATTATGAAAAGTCATGGGAGGAAAGAGTTTTAGAAGTTAACTTTATTAAATATGTTAAGTGATATAAAAGAAAATCAGAACTGACTTGGTAATTAGAAAGACATAAATTATATTGAAAAATGTTTCAAGTAATTTGAGCTTTTAACAAAGCTCAATCATAGTAATTGATCAAAAGAGTGAACCATTAGTTTAAGAAGTTTTGTTATAAAGTTAAGAGTCAGCAGCGCAGTACTAATCTGGCTTGTAGTTAAAGAGGAACTGTGGCTTTATTCTACCTTGCCCTCTTACCCTCACCCCTCCCTGGAGACAGTAGCCTAAGATCTAGGGGAAAAAATGGGGAGAGATATATTTAAAATGTTGGATCAAGAAGAAATAATAGAGGGAACAGGATTTCAGAAAAGTTGAAAAATAATGTTTGTCAAAGTTCCAAGAAAGTGTTTAACCTTGGCAAAGAGGAGATAGATGTCTTTAGATATTAGGAAATAAGAAACAGGGATAACAGGGAAGGAAGAAAATATGTAAAGGTATCATTTAGTTTTCTTTATTAGTACTTATAATAGAGGCAATAGAGACAGAGCAGTCTGGGCAGAGCAGCATCAGCATTGCTGAAGAAGGGCAGGGTTTTGTTTGTTTGTTTGTTTTTTAAAGGAAATCAGTAGTGGTCATATAGCTTTGAGCAGTTAAGAAAGTTGAAGTTATCAACACAGGACAATGAGAATGGTGAACAATGTCCCTAGCAGTTTGGAGAGAAGTAGGAAGATATATGCCATGAATGTTTATGGAACAGGCAATACCAACTTCAAAATATGCTATTATTTATCAGAAATTTCACTTGAACTTTATTTCTCTCATTTCATCATTTTAGCAACCTTGCAAAGTAGATATTATCATTTTCATTTTACATATGGGGTACGTTGATTTAGAGACAAAGCTGTAAGAGATGTATATGAGTTTGAATTAGGATAACATGAGTTATTAAAGAACAGAGAATAACTTTCAATCTATATCTTAGTTCCAAACCACTATTTTCCTTAGGGCCCTCTCTTCTCTTACCAGGACTTGAAAATATGTTAGTAGAAACTGAATGGACACACTGGTCCCAATATATGTATAAATTTTTTTTCTATGGGAATAACTTGTCATTTCTTTTCCAAAGAATATAAAAAGAAGTGCAGACATTACATATCTTTAAATAAAATAAAATAGTTTTCAAAACAGCCAGTAGATCACCATTTCCATTTTGAAGAAACCAAATAGCTAGAAATCTGTGTATCTAAAAATCCTGGAAAGAACATACATCAAAATGTTAACGGTAGTTATCTTTTGGTGGTGAGTATGAGATCTTATTCATTTTATTCCTTTTTTAGTGTTTTTTACATTTCCTACAACAAAATATTTTTTCAGTAATCATAACACTCCCATACAATAAATATCATACATTTCTATTTCACAGTTTATGTAACAAACAGCAATATTATACAGATTAAACCCTCACTCTCATCTGCTATTGATGTAACTAGCAAAAGAGTTTTTCCATTGTTCTTATAATAATTGCCTCAGTGTATTGTTTCTATAGCTGTGTAGCCAGAGTATGCTGGAATCCCAGATGATTCCCATTCCTGGCGATAAAAGAGAACAAAACAAAACATGCACGAGATCTGAGATCTTTGGATCTCAGCTGTGGTTGGGGACAGAAGAAGAGCAGCACCCTCGGCTGACAACACACTTTTGGATGGGCTTACAGGTAAACCTCGCTTGAGATTTGTTTGGTATCCTTCAACTCATTCTAAACGCTCCCGTTGCCTAGCAACGAGAACCTCCTTCCCAGAACTCCACCTTCTTCTTTAAGACACGCCCCGGTCCCCTTCAGCCACTCAGAGTCCCCCACTGCGAGTCCTCGAACGATGATTGGAGTAGTGCATGGGCGGTGCTTGAGGAGCGCCTTCCGCGCCTGGGAGGGACGTCAGCGCGTCGACGCGGGGGTTTTCTCTGACCCGCTCCGCTATCCCTGCTCTGGTCTGGGAATGTGCACCTTTGGCTGGGCTATCCTGGGCGAGCAGGCCGTCGTTTAACACTCGCGGGCCGGCGTGATTATCCGAGCTTTGTGCTCCATCTGATCGCCTTCACCTCCCTTCCGATCTCTCTTTCGGGACTAACCGCCTCGGAGGCTCCTCGGAGCGGCGGCGGGTTTGGGACTTGGCCGGGTGCAGCTAGGGGCCCATCCCCTCTCCAGGTTCAGATGGGAGGCGGAGAGAGCGGCGGCCTGGGATGTTCAGTCTGATGGCCAATTGCTGCAGCTGGTTCAAGCGGAGGCAGGAGCCCGTCAGGTAAGCTTGAGACGGCTGTTATGGAGTCGTCCTAGGGGATGGGAACAGCTGCGCCCAGAGGAGCCTGGGTCGAGTCTCCCAGGCCGCGGGAGATGCTTTCGCGCCCAGTTTGACTTGTCCCCGGAGAGAGGGATAGAAGGATGTAACCTTTTTATCTAGTTGCATTTAAGTTCTCATCAACAATGCTTGTTATAATTTAAATGGGTTCAAATTTCTTTAAAAGTTATGAATTTTCTGTGTGTGGAATTGGAAACTGCCTGTTGTGTTTTCCCTCTGAAGCTTTTGTAAAGGGATTTTTTTTTTTTTTAAGTAGAGAAGCATGGGCTATAGTATTCATAATATCCCCATCCACATATCCGTTTCCGACACACACACACACACACACACACACACACACACACACGCACACGTTTTGTTTGAGGACTTATTTGGATTTGAAATCTGGTTCCACTACTTAATAAATTACACGGTACACTTAAAAATTACACTTAAACACCTTTGGCACCATCTTCCTCATATATTAAATGAGGTTGGTAATATCTGTGCCTTAGGAGTGTTGTATACTAGATGAGAATAATTGTTGCGTTTTCTTTATTGTAGTGTAGCTTCAGTTTTCTCATGAATCTAGTTAATCCTTTTAATTGAAAGAGTTCAGTTCTTAACTTTTTATTTTGAAGTGCTAGATATATTAATATTAAGTTCCTGTTACTAGGTATTGATCCATTTCTTAACAAATATTTATTGAGAAAATATCATATGCCAGGCATTGAGCTGGGAAGGAATCAGTGAAAGTGATATATATTTTTTTAATTAAGTTTATTGGGGTAACATTGGTTAATACAATTATGTAATTTTCAGGTGTACATTGTAATTTGACATCTGTATATTCTATTGTGTGATTACCACCCAAAGTCCAGTTTCTTTCAGCTACCATATATTTGACCCCTTTTACCCCCTCTACCTCTCCCCGCCTCTCCCTACCCACTTTCCTCTGGTAACCACTAGTCCATTGTCCATGTTCCTGAGTCTCTATTGAAAATGATGTTTTTAAAATTGAGAACCTTAATGTATGAAGAAAGCTTGTTTGTTGTTCTTTATAAATAATATTGAGTTCTTATAGTACTACTTTGGAATTAGGCCAAGGGTAAGTTGTAGTATAGTTTTTGGGTTTTTTAAATCATTAACATTTCAAATATAGTACTTGCAGTAAAGATGAACTATCCTTTTAAGAAAGAATCTTAAAAGCAGTGCTTCTAAATTATAAGTAAAAAATATATGTGTACATTTGGAAAAGAAATATGCTCTAAATGAAACATTTGATGTTCTTTTTTCTTTATTAACTCTTAACTTTATTCAAATGTTTTAAATATAAATGATATTGACTTTTAGAGTCAAAGATGTGTTTGAGTGTCTTGATTCTGATTTATTGTTTTAATCATTTCTGTTCTGATTGTATAGTCTACTAAGACTTGAAGATCATTCATAATGAATAGCTCCTTATATTTTTTTGTTTATCTGCTTTTTAAAAATGTATTTTGTTTTTGGAAGAGGACACAATACCATTTGTCCTTTTAATGAAAAACACCCCAAATGCTTACACTCCAAAAGCACTTCCATTTCAATTAATCATTCTTCATGTTTGTTTCTCTTAGCAGCTATAGTATAATCTCTGAGATGATTGTTTAAAGAGGAGACAGTGTTCAGAGAAAGGAGAATGTATTGAGGTCCAAGTAGCATCTAGATCTATGCTGTCCTGCAGAGTAGTGACTAAGCTGCATGTGGTTTTTGACCATTTGAAATGGGGCTAGTCTGAATTGAGATGCTATAAGTATATAATACAAAGTGGATTTAGAAGATTTACTAAACAAAAGAGGAAAAAAGTAAATATCTTTTGTCTTTTTTTAATGTGATTAAATGTTAAAATAACTTGCATATATATAGGATTAAATAAAATAGAATATTAAAATTAATTTCACTTTTTATTTTTACTTTTTTTAAAGATGCAGTTACTAGAAAATTTAAACTTATATTTGTGGTTTACAGTATATTTCTGTTGGGTCTTCCTGATCTAGATCAAGATCATGGCCTAATATAGAAGACATAGGTACAACAGCTCTCAATGTTTTATAGAGTTAACTGTCAAAGAACTTAAACACAAGTTGGATTATACCCATCTTTTAAGGATCCTTGTTTGATGCCTATATCATAATAGTGTCTGAATAAATATTTGCAAAATATTGCATGTATTTTGATCATTCCTTAGCAATAATCATCCTAAAGTAAATAATATTAGCAAGTAGTTTCATTGACTGGAGTAAATGAGGGGTGAGCAAGCTGATTTAAAATTTATATAAAATTTTGTGCTTTTACGATCTATTGTATTTTCAAGTTTTTGTCCATGCTGCTTCTTACTGAGTTTCTTAATATTTATATTTTATGAAGATATGTTTGCAAATGTGAGAAGTGAATGTAAGAGAGAACTTGATGTTTATTAATACTCTACGATCTGAAGTTACTTTGCTGACTTATCTGATATATCCTGTACTTTGTGGGTTTACCCATCTGTCTTCACTTAGATGTTCTCCCAGTGAGCATATTATTAAAGAAGTGGAATCAGGGATTTGATGCACTTTTCAAAATGTGTGATAAGGGTAAGGCTGGAATTCAGATATCAAGTGTTAAGGCACTAGTCTAGGTCAGAAGTCAGGAAAAGGATGTCAGACAATTCAGAGACAACATATATGCTATTATAAACGACCAGTGAGAATCTGAACCTTGGCTTTCAAGCTATGTAAATTACTCTTGAACAGACTAATAGCTAGACCCACAGTTAAGTATCTTGCTCCTGTAGAAGCAGTTCAGTGTAGTGTAGTTTTTTTTTTTTTAACTTTTATTTTGAGATCATAATATAATGATCAAGGCTAAGAAATTAACTTTGGTACAGTACTACTAACCAAATTGCAGATTTTATTCTGAGTTCTCTTGTTTTAACAATTAATGCCATTTTTTTCTCTCCAGGATATAATCCAGTATTCCACATTGCTTTGTCGTGTCTCTTTGGTCTCTCTCAATCTGTAATTGTTAGTTGCTCAGTCTTTCCTTGTCTTTCACAACCTTGAGACTTTGAAGAACACTTATCAGTTGTTTTGTAGAACACCCCTCAATTTCTTTAATGTTATCTTGTGATTTGATAAAAGTTTTAATGTATTATTGGGCAGCGGGTTACCACAAAGGTATGGTGTCCTCAGTACATCACACCAAAGGGTGTGTGATGTTGATATATCTTATTCCTGCTGGTGTTAACCTTGTTCACTTGGTGGTGGTGGCATCTACCAGATTTCTCAATGTTGTGGTTTGAGTCAAACAGATTTGTGTCTAAATCCTAGGAGTTTGGACAGTTTTAAGTGTGGATAATTTCTGCCTTGCAGCATTTTGAGAAAGAAAATTTATGCAAGTACTTGATGTTTCCCACATAGTAGTTACTAAATAACACTTTTCGTCCTAGGAGACAAGTGCTGATTAGTTAATTACCTTCCTCAGTTGATTTTATACTTATCTATATGGATACCCTTCCCTCCCTCCCTCCCTCCCTTCCTTCCTTCCTTCCTTCCTTCCTTCCTTCCTTCCTTCCTTCCTTCCTTCCTTCCTCGTTAGTGGAAGAAGGGTCTATTTTCTTTTCCAAGGCTAATTCTTATGCCTGTGCTCTTTATTCCATTTCTTCCCACTTCCTGGTGAACTTCAGTTGTTCAACATTTGGCCAGAAATCGTGGAATTTCTGGGAGACAAGA